>JAMPIV010019154.1:230000-235000 GCA_024509875.1 Oreohelix idahoensis
TTGATGCTCTCTTCTCCATGTGCTTCTTGGTCTACCTCTGCCTCTCTTGCCCTGGGGGTTCGAGAACAGGACTGCCTTGTAATGCTATTAACAGGTTTCCTCAGTGTGTGTCCTATCCATCGCCATCGTCTTCTTCTCATCTCTTGTTCCATTGGCACTTGTCTAGTTCTTGTCCTCAGTTCCACGTTGGTAACCTTATCATACCATTTTAATCCTTCTATTCTATGCATGCACCCATTTATGAAAGTCTGTAGCTTTTTGGTTGTTGTCTTTGTTGTTCTCCATGTCTGATAGCCATACAATAGGACTGACTTCACATTTGAGTTGAAGATTCTTATTTTCGTGTTGGATCTGATTTCTCTTGATCTCCATATATTTCCCAATGCAATGAAAGCTCCTCTTGCTTTTTGTATTCTTATTTTGATATCACTGTCTGTCCCTCCAACTTTGTCTATATTGCTGCCAAGATATGTGTACGATTCTACATCTTGTATTGGTGTTTCTTCAAGTTCAACCCTGTTATCATTACCTGCATTTTAAACAACGGAAGTTAAAAGGTTTAAGAGTAGCAATGAAACAAGACTTATTATAAGCGATCATATTTTTAATGAACCAACTCAATTTAAATAAAAATTATAATATTTTTAAATAGTTTTTGTTTTGAATTATTGTAAGAATGAATAAATAGTTAAATGCAATCTACGAAAGCAACATATTCATTTATTCACACATATACCATACTTATAAACTACGTATAAGTGCATAATTATATACCATATAAAATAAAACTATAATCGGAGTCGGGAATCAGTGTCAGGAGCTTCTAAAATGTCAGGAGTCGGAACATTTTTTGGCCGACTCTACTATCCTGCTGCAAGTGGTGATCACTGTATATTTTACCACCAAAAAAAATAAAAAAATAAAAAAATTAATGAACAACAAACATAATATACCTAAGTTTTTAAAACCTTATTGTACGTAATGTTTTCTTTATTCAAATTGAATTACAGACGTGCTGTTTTTGTAAAAAAGGAATAATCTAAGACGTTTAGAAAATGGATTAGTTCCATATATGCAAATATTTTTTGTTTACTTGGACATTCTGCGTTTCATTTTTTTTTTCTTGTTCTTTTAAATTTGTAACGATTTTATTTATTTAATTGATGCTGTTGGTTGTTCAAATTTTGGCGCCTCCCCCAAGTTGGCGCCCGGTGCGGTCGCACTGCCGGACAGCGTCCAAGAGACGGCCCTGACGCACACCCACCATAAATAAGACGTCTATTTTTTAGCCCAACCCATCTTTTATCGTTTGATTTTCCCCTCTCAGACGAAAGATCGTTTTGGCGAAGTGTTAACAGATGTCTGTCTTCTCAGCCATGATTTCATCTTTGGATAAAGTTATTCCCTCGTTTCCATCATAACCTCATGGTTCTCTTGCCAATTTACGAACATATAAAGGCTTGGCACACGAGAATAGAAAGATAGAAATGATATGGCAAGATTGTGAATAGAAGGACAGAAATGGTATGACACGATTGCAAAATAGAAGGAAAAAAATGAGTTGAAGAAAATAGCAACCGTAGAAGGATAGAAATGGTTTGACAAGCTTGCAAAATAGAGGGATGAAAATTGTTGACAAGATTGGAAAATAGAAGGAAAAAAATGGTATGACACGATTGCAAAATAGAAGGATAGAAATGGTTTGAAAAAGATAGCAACCGTAGAAGAACAGAAATAGTTTGACAAGATTGCAACACAGAAAGATTGAATTTGAAGGACAAGATTGCAAAATAGAAGGATAGAAATGTTATGACAAGATTGCAACATAGAAAGATATAAATGTTATGACAAGATTGCAACAAGAGAAGTATAGTAACGGTCTGACACGATTGCAACATAGAAGGATAGAAATGGTTTGACAAAATTGCAAAATATAAGGATAGAAATGGTTTGACAAGATTTCAACATAGAAAGTGAGAGAGAGAGAAGGTGTGATAAGAATGCAAAAAAGGATAGAAATGGTATGACACGATTGCAAAATAGAAGGATAGAAATGGTTTGACAAGATTGCAACATAGAAGGCGAGAAATGGTATGATACGATTGCAGAATAGAAGGATAGAAATGGTATGACAAAATTACAACATACAAGGCTAGAAAAGATATGACAATGTTGTTTCATAGAAGGATGTCACGAGTGGTGTACAGAGTGTGTCTGAGACAAGACAACTAGTCTGAGTAATGTCTGAGACAAGACCAAAAATCTGAGTAAGAACTGAGAAGATAGATGAGTTTTGGTGTTGAGTGTGAATTGGAATGAATTATAACTATCAAGAGTAAAAGATCAGACGATGACTCTCACCTCCTGCAACTCAGTGACTATGTTTCAAAGCTACTTTCACTCCGCCTCTCTCTTCTTGGAGTAAGGGAAAATTACACGTTAGTGACTCCACAATTAATCAAGTACAAGTACAGATCACACAACGACAACAAGTTATGCAGGGCTATATTATTAAACTCTAGAGACAAATAAAATAATAAGAATAATATTAGTAATCAACTAAGCTGGAGTCAAAGAACGTGGCTCTCACATCTGAAAACACCCGCTAATTTTTGGCTGGCTAGCGTACTAAGTATCCTGCATATAAAATACCGAAATAAAGAAACCAGCTGACTCCTTTTGGCCAGCAACACAGCTGTTGTGCATCACTGAACAGCTATTTCTCCAGCGTTCACCCCACTATTACTTTATCGGAGTCCACCTCCCAAAAGTCCTTTTTTGTCGGCACACAGGTATGAAATTATGCCTGTTATTACTGCTGTAAGCGGGTCGCCAGCTTAGATATGTTAACCCTTTCCTCTAAGTCGCTGACAATAGGTGGAATAACTGTACATCCACTAAGGATGAAATTATCTTCCAGGTCTAACATAAATTCCAATTCTACACCGATGTTCTTTAAATCCAAGATCTCAATGGGTGGCTATGAATGCACTCACGATTTATGCGATGGAAGTACTAAATCCACTATTTGGCGCAGGCCCGTCAATCGTGAGACGGCGCGTAGTACTATAGATGAAACTGAGCTGATAAGGGCTACAAGGTGACAGAGCTGGCGATAATGTGTAGCTCTTAGACATTGATGCCGGTAGAGCATGGGCGCTCCACGTATTTGGTGGGGGTGGTGTAAATTCCCAGCCAGGGAAATCACCTGAATGCACACGTAGTAGAGTGCCGGGAAAATAAAACACCTTAGTAGGTGGGAACACCCCAATGTAAAGGGTTAGAAGACTTATCCTGCCTTTCCAGGAAGGCAAAACGGGCAAGTGGCAAGGGGTCCCGCAGGTCTGTCAGATGAAGGCAGCTATCGCTGAAATGGAACAAGTCACAAATCTCTTAGCCGCTACCCTCGTAAATGTTACAGCAAATATTAAACAAAATGTACACGGTGCGTTACACCACTTATCAATCCTTCCCGCCCAAAGTGGTCATCGCTGCGTGTCAGCGTTGCCTGCTGGGTCATACAATTTATCTTTCCCTCCCCTCCATTTTTTGTTTGTCCTCTACCTAGAAGAGCGAACAAGCAGGTGTCTGAAGCAGGCCCACTAAAGAAAATCGCACTGGCGTATGCAGTTATGCACGGCGGAGGAAAGGGGGGGTAGATAAACATCTCCTGCCGTGAACATGTAACCTGGCGCGCAGCTGACCTCAATATCAATTGGTCAGCGGTGCTTAATGCCCAGGCTATTAACAACCTCAAGTTGCAAGGCTCGCAGCTGATTACATCAGCTAGTTGATACACAACATAACATGCATATATATACATGGACATATACGGCTACTTATTAGCTAATCTCTATATGAGTAAAAGAAAATACATCCACATAGTAGTCAATAAATCAAATTAAATACAGTTACACTATTGTTAAGGATAAAAACAACTCTCTGACTCAACACAAGAGTTCAGTAAAATTTGTTTACATTAAACTCTGGGTTAAAAAGATCCCCTTTAGTGAAACAATTCAGATATATGTACATGTTATGATGGAGACAATTCGTCAAGATGGGCTTTTCATGAGCCTGTAAAGTTACCGTACAGTTAGCTTTAGAAAAAAAAATCTTACGTGGCATACAAACACAGTGTCCTTCAGAAAAAAACAACTATCTATAGCTTCTTAGTGCTTGTTGGGTAATGGCCGAGCCTTAAAAATGCGAGAACCCACTACAAATGAACTACCTCCGTCTAAGTCCAAAACCCAGGGGAAAAAAAATTAATAATAATAAATAATAAATTCTTTAAGCGCCAAACACGGCGCATAAGGCAGAAACCAGTGCTCTCCAGGTTGTTCGTTGTGACGCCACTCCTCTTAGCTCTTGCACATTATTTAGGCCCAACGTTCTTCCTTCTCTTATTATTGTTCTTCTGAGTGTTTCTTTTGGTCTTCCTTTTTTCCGCTTACCCTCAGGAACCCAAGTGAGCGCCTGTCGCGGTATTCTGTTGTTTTGCATTCGTAGGACATGACCGATATATGACCATCGTCTTTTCCTTATATAGTCGGAGACATATTTCTGCCTAGAGTCTTCTCTTATTTGTCGATTAGTCTTGAATTCTTTCCAACTGATGTTCATGAGTTTTCTAAGACATTTGTTCTCGAATGTATTCAGCTTGTTCTCCAATGATTTTGTTATTTTCCAACTCTCACAGCCGTATGTTAACACTGAGATAACATTTGAATTAAACAGACGAAGCTTGGTATGTATATTCAATGATCGTAATTTCCAAATGTTAGATAATCTATTGAAGGCGCTAGCTGCCAAAGCAATTCTAGTATGGATTTCTCTTGTTGTGTCACCATCCTGAGTCATTTTACTGCCTAAATAATTGAAACTTTCAACTTTCTGTAGTTTTTCCCCGTTCAAGATGATATCAAAGGTCTCGTTAGAAAAGTTCATAGCTTTAGTTTTAGAGGCATTTATTTGGAGACCAATTTTAACCGAGAGAT
>JAMPIV010019154.1:240000-246333 GCA_024509875.1 Oreohelix idahoensis
TCCTTCTGCCGCTATAACACCTTTATTTTACCGAGACGACGGTCCAGCCAAAACTCCTTCGGGACCGAAGGTCCGCGAAAAAGAGAAATCTGGTACAGGCACATAACCCATTTGCTGCCTCAGCCGCGCTGGGAGGTCTCGGCAACCGGGACCACACACAGCCTTGAGAGGACAAAGATCGCCTGCGACGAAGGGCAACGAACGAAACGCTTGCCCCCAGGGCAACGAGACGAAACGCTTGCCCCCACGACGAGGGCAACGAAACGAAACGCTTGCCCCCATAGGGCAACGAAACGAAACGCTTGCCCCCACGACGAGGGCAACGAAACGAAACGCTTGCCCCCACCTCGACTGATTTAATGAGCCATTCGCGGTTTCACCGTGAGACATTGTGAACTTAGACATGCATGGCTTAATCTTTGAGACAAGCATATGACTACTGGCAGGATCAACCAGAATAACTGTCGGAACAAGCATTTTGGGTCGCTCGCGCAATTAAGACAGCGCTCTGTGCAGAGCGGATCCCGGCGGCCCCGGCGATTTTATTCTTGCGAGAACCAGCCGCCTGCCGACTATCGGACAGGACTGGCCGAAAGCGACACCAGATTACTGACTGCCGGCCCACGGCTCGTTGCGAGAGCGGGACCGTTTTTCGAGACTGTTGTCGAGCCACGATACGGAGATGCGACTGCTTGCTAACATCACGACCGAAGGCTGCGATTTACGGACACAGGAGCTAAACTACTGCCTCGCTAACCGATGAACTGGGAGGGCCCGGTCGTACCGGGATCACCACGCACAGTCTCTCGAGACAGTGACCGCCAGCGCTCTTGACGAGGGCAACGAAACAAAACGCTTGCCCCCACAGAAGATTAGAAAAAGAGGCTGAAAGAAAATTAGAGTCTGAAAGGTTGGCTGAAGAGAAGAGGTTACAAATTGAGGCTGATAGGGAAATTAAGAGGCTGCAGATTGAGGCAGAAGAAAAAACGACAGCAAAGGGAGGCAGAAGATAAAAAGGCCGAAAGGGAGGCAGAAGATAGAAGGTTGCAGAGGGAGCACGAATTACGACTCAGGGAGCTGGAGCTACAAGGCCAGGCTCCTGAAAATGGTGCCAGCCCTTTTGCCTCAGATGCTACGCCCAGTCTGGGAGCCTCAACATCAGCTATGGGGTTTCATTTAGACCATTTTGTTGAAAAAGACGATGACATAGAGGGGTACCTAGGACTTTTGAGTTATTAGCTACTACATATGGGTTAGAGAGAGAGAGGTGGAGTTTAAAGCTATCACAGGGACTGAGAGGTACTTCTTACGAAGTCTTCGCAAAAATGAACAGAGAAGACCAGGAGAATTATGACATGTTAAAGCAGGCTTTGTTATTGAGGTACGAAAAAAATGGGGAATTTTATCGTAAGAAATTTAGAAATGCCAAACTGTTGTCTGGGGAGACATACCACCAATTCTCTGCCAGACTAGAAACCTATTTGGAGAAATGGACTGCTCTGGGGAAGACCCAAGATCTTAAAGAAATGATCATGATTGAGCAATTGAGAGAGTCCATGGCTCCAGACATGAGAAAATTTCTCATGGATCAAGGTGCAGAGAAGTTGGGGGAGGTTTTAAATGTCGCTGAAAGGTATCAGGCAGCCCAGGCAGAGGTAAGTGGTGCTAAAAAGAAGCACATAGACAATTTTTAAGCTCCACAGCAATTTAATAAATTTGATAATAGAGAGCAGGGAAATAAAGGCAGGACAAACTTTGAACGGCCAAGAAATGACTACCGAGACAGAAACTCACAGTTCAATGACCAAAAATCCAATGAAAGAAAACCGTTGAACCAAGGAAAAAGATGGTGTAAATGGTGCAAGAAAGATAACCATAACACCGAATTTTGTAGAAGGAAACCTTCAACATTGCTGCAATGAAGTCGGGGACTCAAAGATTAAAGGTTAATTCTAAGGGACAGCAGGAACCTTATCACCCCCCAGTTTGTGAGGATGTTATTTGTAATGGGGTCACCATAAGGTGCCTTTATGATACAGGTTTGGATTATGATTCAGTTGTGAAGTCTAGCCTAGTGGACCCAAGTCAGTATACCACAGAAACAGTGGAAATACAAGGGGCAACTAAGGACATACCACTCATGACACTTCCCATCGCAAGGATAACGGTGAAAACTCGCTATGTGGAAGGAGAAATCAGAGCAGCAGTGATAGATGAACCAATCTACCCTCTGATATTGGGGTGTAGATACGTCTTCTTGGGGAATCCCGAGAGACCTGTGATCAGGGCGACAGTGCAGACCAGGTCACAGAAGAAGGAGGAAGAAGGTGAACCTATAAATGCTCATCCAGAGGAGATGAGGAAGGCGCAGGCTGAGGATAGGACACTCAAGCCATGTTTTAAAAAATTGCCCAAATGCCACACACCTCCGAGCAAGGGGGAATATTTTATGAAGAACAAACTCTTATACAGGAAGGCCGGAACTGGAACAAATGGTCACAACCAGCTGGTTCTTCCCACTTCATATAGGGATAAAGTGATGGAACTCGGGCATGCGATTCCCTTCAGTGGTCACATGGGGATCAGCGCCACAGGACAGCGTATAGCTTGTCATTACTTCTGGCCAGGGATAACGGAGGATATAAAAAGATATGTCAAATCCTGCCCAGAATGTAAAAGGGTAGCTCCAAAGCACTGGACTGCTCCTGCAACTCTAGGGGAAATGCCCATAGTGGGGAAACCTTTTGAGAGGGTTGCAGTGGATATTGTGGGACCTCTCACTCGGACCAAGAGGAGGAACAGTTACATCCTTACTCTGGTGGACACTTGTTCTATGTGGGGAGAGGCGGTAGCCCTGCCATCAATTGATTCAAAACATGTAGCAGAGGCACTACTTACAATATTTACCCGATTAGGATTCCCGCATCAAATCTTGACGGATAATGGTTCTCAGTTCAAGGGGAAACTAACGGAAGAAGTTTTTAAGCTATTTCAAGCCAGGCACTTTCATTGTAGTGCGTACCATCCACAAGGGAACGGCCAGGTAGAGAGGTTCAACGGGACTCTCATTTCTATCCTGAGAAAGCTTGCACACGAAAAACCGGATCTGTGGGATCAATTCCTGCCCGCCGCATTGTTTGCGTACCGGGAGGTACCACATAGTTCAACCGGGATGGCTCCCGCAACTCTGCTATTTGGGAGGCCAATAAAAGGTCCATTAGAAGCTCTATTAAGGACCTGGACAGATGAGAAGGCGGAAGAGACTGTTACCTCATCTTATCAATACGTGAACGAACTGACCACTCGTTTGAAAGCTGGATGGAAACTGGCAAATGATAATTTGAAACAAGCCAGGAAGAAACATGCAGCATATTTTAATAGGAAGGCAAAGGAGAGAGAACTGGCAGTGGGAGAGAAGGTGCTGCTTCTACTACCCGGTAGCCAGAATAAATTACAAATTGGATGGCAAGGTCCATATACGGTTTTAGAGAAGGTGTCTAGAACAAACTATAAAATTGACAAAAAGGGGAAGGAGAAAGTTTATCATGTAAACCTGTTAAAGAAGTATCTGGACAGACCACTCCAGGAAAGCACCCCCTTACTGACCTTAGCTATCGCAACTCAAATGCAAAAGGAACCACTCACCTCACATGAATACCCATTACATCCTTGTGAAACAGCAGCACAGGTAAAAGTCAGTAAGCACCTGACTAAAAACCAGAGGGAGAGAGTTCAACAGGTTCTGGAGGAACATACAGATGTATTAACAGATAAACCAGGCCATACAAATTTGCTACAGTATGACATGAAACTGGTAGACTCAAACCCAATCTGTATGAGAGCCCTATTCTATTCCGTTGCGAAGGAGAAGGCATTGAAGGAAGAAATAGATTATTTGTTGAAGGAGGGGATTATTTCACACAGTGAATCATCTTTTAGCTCTAGTGTCGTATTGTTGAGAAAACCGTCTGGGGAACACAGACTGTGCATAGATTACAGGAAACTGAATGCTGTCACAGAAGGACAAGTGGATCCATTACCAGACACAAAACAGTTATTTGCCAGACTGAACAAGGCAAAATACTTTTCAAAGGTGGATCTTAGTAAAGGCTATTACCAGATCCCAGTGAAGCCTGAAGTGAGACCTTATTTGGCTTTTAGCACTTCGGATGGACATTATGAATTCAACATGCTACCATTCGGACTGAAAAATGCTCCGAGTGTATTTTCAAGGATGATGCGCAAATTGTTGGATCCCCTGAATAACCCATGTATCACGAATTTCATGGATGATATTCTCGTCTCCACAGAGACATTTGAAGAACACATTGAAGCTCTAGAAATGTTATTTAATAGGCTTAGGGAGGCGAACTTGACTGCTAGGCCAACAAAATGTTGCATTGGATGCAAAGAGTTGGAATTCTTGGGACACACTGTATATCAGGGTAGCATGACCCCTGATCCCAAGAACTTGGAAAAACTGCAGAGAGCACATAGACCACAAACAAAAAAGGACGTGCGATCATTCGTGTCGTTATGCGGATTTTATCAAAAATATATCAAAGATTTTAACTCTATTTGTGCTCCTCTGACTGATCTGACTCGCAAGGGACTTCCAGATAAAATTAATTGGACTGCGCAAAGTGAATTAGCGTTCCAAGACTTAAAGGAAAAACTCACTAGCAAGCCTATTCTCAAACTACCTGATTTGACACAGGATTTTGTCTTAAGAACCGATGCAAGTAATGTAGGACTCGGAGCGGCTTTGTTGCAAAGATCATCTTCACCTGATGGGGAACTGAAACCAGTCGCTTATGCAAGCCGCAAATTGAATAAGGCGGAACAAGGATACTCCACAAGCGAAAAAGAATGTTTAGCGTTAGTCTGGGCAATAAAGAAGTTTCAAATCTATCTGTATGGTAGGACTTTTGTGGTCGAGACGGACCATCAGCCTCTCGTATTCTTATCTCAGGCTAAGCATGAAAACGCAAGATTGCTGAGGTGGTCTTATTGCTTCAACCTTATCAGTTTAGTATCCAATATATCCCAGGCAAATTGAATGTCGGTGCAGATTTCCTCAGTCGGCACCCCTGTGATCAAAATTAGAGTAATGGCAGGCGTAAGGAGAGATTTTATCTATGTGTATCACTGGTTTTAGAACTTGCCTTAGGCATGTTTTCAAGTGGGGAGATGTGTCACAAAATTAACAATGATACAACGTTAAAATATCTCCAATGATACAACGTAGGGATAAAAAACTAATGCGTAAGCTGCTAGAATACATGATCGCCCACGCCGCGGGTCATCACCCGCCATGGAAATTAAATTGTTAGACTTGAAGGCAAAACGGAACGGGATGAGAACGGAGATCAAAAGGAAAAATCTGACTGAACGCGTGCTTGAAACTAGCAATGCTAAAAGGACGCAAATTGGTGGGGAAAGGAGGAAAAAAAGTCACGTCCCCAAGTTGACATATAAGTAAAGAAATCGACAAAAGGGACCTTGGATATTATACGCCACAGTCATTTATTGGACGCTTTTGCGATAACTTAGCCCGTTTATTTGAATGCAGTGATGAGCGCATTCCAGAAAATTCTAGAAAATATTTGAAAAGTAACTTTTCTTAATAATAATGTTAGGAATATAAAACCTAGCTGGCCGGATGGCCCATCTTGAGCAGTGAAATAATATGCTTTTCATTATACATACAGACGGTCCAGATAATAAGAAAGATATTGACAAAAGAACTGTGTTTGTTCATATCAGCGAACGTCTGCATTGAGATAAAACATGTCACTAATTTTCAAAAATTGTGGCCTTGAAGACGCAAGTGCTAAAATCTAGTGGAATGAAGAGACGGGGTGGGATGGTGAATTGTGGCTAAAAATAACTTTAAAGGCAAAATTGTGGTAGGGGAAGGCAGGGTTGGTTCAAAAAACAAGTGTGTTTTTTTTGTGAAACGCAAGTAGAGACGGACGGACCAACAGACAATAAGGCATACTTGACTGAGGTCTGACTGAAATGACTTTTTAGTAGGATAATTTGAATTTGAAAAAAAGAAAAGGCAGTGATTGGCCCTAGATGAAGATATTATCGGCGCTCAGACGCGCATTTTGTGCTATTCAGTATAAGTTGTCCTAGTAGACACAGTGAATTATTAAGTGGTGTAATTCCCAGAAGCTATTGAAGTATTTAGAGGGACGCCATCATAAGGCCAGCAGCTCAGCTGAGTTTTGCTAGCATTTATTTAACTGTGTACTATATTCATAATTCTGGTAAGACTGAAATTATTTCTTTGTACATTTTAATAATATTTGTATAAGGTTCGAGTGA
>JAMPIV010019155.1:0-11833 GCA_024509875.1 Oreohelix idahoensis
CTCCTATTGATAATATCAGCGTCGATAAAGTCTAGCCTTCGGTCACCAGTGGTTGGTTGTAATGGTTACAATCGTGTTCGAAGGGGTGTTGTCACAGTGAAGACAAACACAGGTCAACTCGACCTAAGCAGTGGGTGTATGTCGTTTCAATATATTTTAATAGGGACGCTCACACGGTTGGACAGAACGGGTACAGTTACAGGTACACAGGTCGACATCAAGAGCATATTGTTGAACCACGGTGTACAATAATAAATTGGCATTCATGTTGAGAAAAAATCACAATGGAACGTCAGTATACAAGCATTCAGAGTTCCATATCTTATATAAATATTCAATCAGGCCTTACTGACTGATCATGTCAGTTAATATACAAAGTTCCAACCTGATTCCTAGGACCGAACCTCTTTAGCATAAACGTAACTTGCACTCTAGCGAAGATTCGTTAAAATACAGTTCAGCCAATATTTCCTGAGAAAACGTTAAACTACCAATAGTAGGTTTTCCTTTCATAAGTATGATCTCTTTATCATCACCTGATAATAAGGGCGTCCCCTGTTCTCTGGTTAAATGATAAACAATAAATAGCATTCCACAATGGCTTCTAGTCTTGTGAGCCTGGCTCACGATAATGATGCAACATGAAGCTTCAATAACGAGGCAGTTCATGAACATAACTGTTTCTATAACATTTAGCATATTCTTTCCTCATAGTTGCTGCATATATTATAATCAGTGCTGCTAGATAATATGTCGTTCCGACATACTGACATGGTTCAATTCCTGTAGCTGTCTGCCATATTTAGGCATAGAAATGAAAAAGTTCGGTAACAGTTCTTTACCTTGGCATAGGAAAAACCACTAGCAAAACACAGAAACACTCTTCTCCTCGCGTTATGGAATGAACACTAGGGAACTCATGGATTTAACCATCCAGAAGAAAATATCTTCGTTCCCATAATCAAAAAGAGATCACAAACTTTTGGCAGGTCTCAGACATGACTTCCGCGACGAAGGCTTTCTTTATCACCGAAGAACTCCCTAACGTATCGTCCATGCACCGAAAAGCACCTGACCCTCAAAATACAAGTACAAGGAAAAAATAGTTCCACTTAAACTACTAAAGATACAAGAATATAAGACATAACTCGTCTACATAGACAAGAACTACACATAGATTCGGGCCATAGATATTCTGAAGCACGCACAATCTATTTCTAACCAAACACAGAATTCTATTGCTATAAACCCAGATTCCTACGCTTAGTTCGATCTTCAGGAAAGATACAAGAACCGATAACTCACAGAATGAATACACGTCGCCTAATCTGAGTTCTGTCCCCTTTAGACTGAAAATCGTGAATTCAAAGATAAATATATTTTATCAGACAAATAAATTACATTTTTACATTTGTATGCGTAATCCGTGCGCCACCAACAGAATATGTGCGCAACACTCATCTGGGGATCAATTCATCGACCACTGAGCTAGGAAGACAGTCTGATGGGACAACTGCATATAATACTCAATATGAATAGAGATTTTTCAGGTGCTGAAAAGAGGCAAACCCTACCTGCTCCCTCAGACGGTGCGGCCGCGCTCACAATTATATTATAAGTCGTAGAACGTTCAGTTCAAAAATCACACACAACTAAAACCCAGCCAGAAGACAAGTAGAGTTCGGTCTAGACTACGTCAGTTGCCACTGCATGAAGGGCAGATCTTCACAGATTACAGTCTTCACAAGAGCTTGGAATTGATCCTAGAGGGGTTCTATAGTAAATTGTCAAAACCCTGAAGTCAAGGGGACCTTCGATCCTGCTACCTAACCATAACAGGAGTCCAGAGGGTGAAGTGTTCGGGAGCTTTTTTCCCCCTGATTGATGGGATTGGAATGAAGAGTGACTTTCAGAATACAGTGTTATGTGTCAACCCATATCTGGACAAGTGCTGATTCAAAGCTGGGTAACCTAGTGAAGGCATAACACCTTGCAGAAGACCATAACAGAAGGGAGAGTTGAAGGCAAACGTGCAAGGGGAAGACAGCGCTATAAGTGGGGAGATAACATCAAGAGATGGACAGGAAAGAGTCTATCAGAGTGCACCACCAAGACAAGAGACAGAAGACGTTGGAGATCCTATACAGCCAACCTTCATTGTGGAGATGGCAACTGATAATGATGATGATGAACCTAGTGAATATTCCAGTGGCCAACGTAAGACTTCTAACGGTCATATGATGAGACATTAGGGAATAGATTAAAAGAGACAGACTAATATAGTTAACAACAGTGAGGGAACATTTGTGGTGTAAAATAATTTAAAGATCCCATTGGGACTTTTTGGTTACGTTTAAACTTATAAATATATTATCAACTTGATGTACATTCTTCTTCTTCTTTGATCCTTAGCCGCCGACCGTCAAAGCAGTCAGTGGCCATCACGCCTAGTGGCGTCTTGTAGGGCAACAACAAATTGATTCCACTTTGCTCGGTCGGCGGCCATCCTTCGTACAGTGCCCCAACTCTGGTTCATTCTTTGCATCTCAGCCTCCACAGTCCTCCGCCAGGTTGTTTTTGGCTGGCCTCTCTTTCGTTTCCCTTCAGGGGTCCATAGCATAGCTGTTCTTGTGATGGCATCGGGGTCTCTTCTGAGGACATGGCCAACCCAGCTCCAGCGTCTGCCAGCTATGATGGTGTGCATGTCCTCTTGCTTGCTCCGAGTAAGCAGATCTTGGTTGGTGATGGTATTCGGCCAAAAGATTCGGTGAATTTTTCTTAGGCATGTTGTGTGAAAAGAGGACAATTTCGACATTTCCTTCTCTGTAACTCTCCAGCATTCTGCACCATAGAGAAGCACAGAAAGCACACAGCTCTGATATAATCTTAATTTTGTGCTTGTGCTGTATTGAGAGGACTTCCAGATGTTGTTTTGGCTAAAAAAGGCTGTTCTTGCCTTATTCATTCTGATGTTGATGTCTTTGCCTGCCCCGCCATCTGGTGTTACTATGCATCCTAGGTATGTGAAGGTGTCTGTCTGTAGCAGTTGCTGATTCCTTACTGATATGGGCTCAGGGTTGCTCACATTGAGCGTCATGACCTCTGACTTCTTTAAATTGATGTTCAAGCCCACCTGCTGGCTAAACTTATTAAGTCTATCCGTTTTTTCCTGGATGTGTTGATGTGAATGTGCTAGTAGTGCAATGTAATCTGCATATTCCAGATCTTCCAATGTAGAAAATGTAGTCCATCTTATTCCTCTTGGACTGCCCTCTGTTGTCTGGCGCATCACCCAGTCTATGACTGTTAAAAATAGAGTGGTAGATAAGGGGCATCCCTGTCGTACTCCTGTCTTCACCTCAAAGGTTAGGTTGCTCTGCCCAACACTACACGTAAAGTTTGCATAGAGGCTTTTTAAGATTGACACTATGCAGCTTGAAATTCCATAAGCCCTCAGTATTTTCCATAAACTGTCCCTATGTATGCTGTCAAAAGCCTTTTCAAAATCAACGAAGTTAATGTACAGCTGTCTTTGCCATTCTGAGCACTGCTCTATAATGTTCCTGAGAGTGAATATATGATCTACACATCTTCTGTTCTTTCTAAATCCTGCTTGTTCTTTCCTCAGTTTGTGGTCTACTGCTTTTGAAATTCTCTGTATACTTATCCTGCCTAGTATTTTGCTGGAAACTGAGAGAAGTGTGATTCCTCTCCAATTATTGCAGTCTGCAAGATCTCCCTTCTTGGGCAATTTGACAATTATTCCTTTGTTCCACTCTGATGGTGTTGTCCCCGTTTTCCGCACTTGTGCATATAGTGGTTCTAATAGTTCTGCTGCTAGCTCAGGGTCTGTCTTAAATAACTCTGCATTTAAGTTATCATGGCCAGGAGCTTTTCTGTTCTTTAACCTTTTGATTGCTGTGATGATTTCTTCTTTTCGTGGAGTATCTGTATTTACATCTAGATCGTTTTCAGCCTCAGGAACATTCAATTGTGTCCCTGGTAGTTCCCTGTTCAGAGTTTCTCTGCCCATCTTGTTTCCTGTCCCTCTGCTGTCGTGATGAGATTTCCTTGCTTATCTCTTACTAATGTAATATTGTTTGCACCTCGTTTTCCGCTGATGAATTAAGTTATTTTGTATACTGTGCTTTGTTTATTTCTCAGTGCTGCCTCTTCTGCCTGTCTTGCAAGATCGTCTAGGAAATTCCTTTTGTTGGCTCGGGTTTGGCGTTTAACTTCCTTGTCCAGCTATATAGTTTTTTTTTAACCTGGTAGACTTCGCTTCTGTTTTCTTTCTTTTCATTTCCTTTCTCAGTGTTATGGTGTTGAATGTTTCTGGTGTTATCCAGTCTTGCTTCTTCCTTTCCTGGAATCCCAAGCTTGATTTGCTGCTTTCCTTATATATTGTTGAAATGGTGTTGAATTTCTGGTTTATATCATCAGTCAATGTCTTTTCCTGACTTTCGGCAAATTGATATCGTTTCTTTATGCCAGCCGCAAAAGCTTTTCTGGTAAGGGGGTCCTTCAATTTGCTGATGTCAAACCTTATCTGTGTAGTTGCAATTGGTCCAGCTCTACTTAGTTTCACTTTCAGTTTTGCTACTACTAAATGGTGATCGCTTCCCATATCTGCACCTCTTCTTACCTTCACATCTTGTAATGCATGTCTCCATCTACCGTTAATCATGATGTGGTCTATCTGGTTTCTGTCTCGACCATTTGGTGATTTCCATGTTAATTTGTGAATTTCTTTATGTGGGAAAAGTGTTCCTCCAATGACCAGGTTGTTAATACTACAGAAACTTATTAATTTATCCCCATTTTCGTTTGCTGTTCCGCTGCCGCATTTCCCTATTACTCTTTCATTATATGTATTGTGTGTACCAACTTTCGCATTGAAGTCTCCCATTACTATAATAAGATCATATCTAGGTGTGTCTTCCATTTCTTTCTGCAGTTGTTGATAGAATTCATCCTTGACCTCTTCATCGCTGTCATTCGTTGGTGCGTAGCATTGTATTATTGCAGTATTGGTGAATCTACCTCTCAATCTTAATCTTATCAGTCTGTTGTTGATGGGTTTCCATTCCAGTAATGTCCTTTCTATTCCTTTCTATAAAATAATGGCTACGCCTTCATTGTGCTGTCCATCCTCTCTTCCAGAGTAAAGTACTGTTTCTCCTGTTGCTGTTTTAACTTTTCCTGTCCCTGTCCATCTGCTCTCGCTTATCCCTAGAATGTGTAACCTATAGTTTCTCATTTCTGCCGTGACCTGTTTTAGTTTACCCGTCTCATTCATTGTCCTGACATTCCAAAATCCTATTCTTGTATCATGTTTTTTGGTCAGGACGTCTGTTCTCATGTCAGTGGGCTTTCACCACTTCATACGAGCCTCAGACTCCGGATTCAAGACGCAGCAATAGAGACCGCAGTCAGCGACTCATAGCTTGACTGCCTGCGTCAGGACCAGCGAACCAAAGCTGGTCAAGACCGCACTCCACCTCCACGTGGTGGTCCTGGAAATGTCTGCAGCTGTGCAGTCTGGCTGAGCGAGTGTGGATCGAAATGGGAAGGCAAACCCGGTCCTAAAAAATGCCGTGCAGAAGTCGGATGTGTCGACCGAAAGGTGCAGATATCACAGCTACGTTGTAAACAGACACAACGCAACCACCGTCCTTTTCAGGGCGAACGAAGAAGAAGAAGAAGAAGAAGACTCCGGATGTCCATCCCGCAGCAAAGTTTGTTTATTTGTTATTGTTTCCGTAACTTCAATTTTTTTTTACATAAACAGGGGTGTCAGCCCTATGCTAAAACCCCCAACCTGGAGGACCAGGGTGTCTGCTTTTTTCTGACCCCTGCCCACGCAAACCTGTCCAGCTTGGTAGAACTTTCCAGGAGTAAAACTTCCGCTGGCATAGCTCTGGGGGTAATCAGGGTACGCAAGCCGCCATACCTCGACAAGGTATTGACACCAGTGATGGCAGTTGATGTACATACATAACCATAATCACCATCGTCGAACACTCATCCTTCATTATCTAAGTAGATAGATGTACATAATAAATTATTAAATTGTACTCAAGTGACTTTTTAAATTTGTAACTGTTCAAAGTTGAGTTACTTTTTCTAATTTTATTAGAACATCACATGAGTTACTAAGGTGGCAAAGTATATTTCTGAAGCCTTAAACTATTGTCTAGCTCAGAGTATTCGCAGCCGTAGCTCACTTGTGATACCAGTGCTCTTCTCTGGCACTGGGACTTCATAAATTCTGGAGAAAATTCTATTTCTTCTCTAAACACTATCATCATTTGAGAAAAACCTTACGTTACAGTGGGGGCTCATTTTGCGGATTATCTTGTGTATCCTGAGCCATATTCTATTTATTTCAACTATCTCTAGTCTGTCTAGTGCCACAAGTAGTGTGTAAAGAAAATTTTTTGAATTAAATTCTAAAAATTGAATTTTGTTTAGGAAAAGTACTATTAGTACTTAGAAAACTGTTGAAGCTCACATAGTTACTTGGAATTTAATTTGTTCAATTTGTTAATTAAATTTAATTAAGATAACTTGGTAAAAGGTAAAACTAGATACCCTCTTACATATAGTCATGGCTGATTTAGTGACGTTTCGATCTGCGATCATGCAGGAGGGAAAGGACGTAGGATTGATAGGTGATGCTCTTATCCAGTATGTTGCAACTGAAGTGGACAAATATTTGGATAGAGAGGACAAGAGATTGGAAGCTGAAGCCAAAAGATTGGAAGCTGAAAGAGAAGCCAAAAGGTTGGAAGCTGAAAGAGAAGCCAAAAGATTGGAAGCTGAAAGAGAAGCCACAAGATGGGAAGCGGAAAGAGAAGAAAAGAGACTAATGTTGGAAGCTGAAGAAAGGAGGTTGCAAAGAGCTCATGAGCTGAGTTTAAAAGAATTCGAACTCCAGGTAACGGCTAATAGTGATGGAAGCAGCTCATCTCACTCTGAAAATAGTTCCAGCCAAAGTACTTCAAATGGAGCCATGAACTTTCATTTGGACCCATTTGTTGAAAAGGACGAAGGAATCGAAGATTTCCTTGACAGGTATATGAGCGATTGGCTACTACATATGGCTTGGAAAAACAGAAGTGGAATTTGAAGTTGTCACAAGGATTGAAAGGAGTAGCTTATAATGTGTTCTTAAAACTTCCAAGAGAAGATCAGAACAATTATGAAGCCTTAAACTAGCATTGTTGGTTAGGTATGAACAAAATGCAGAAGCTTATAGAAGAAGATTTAGAACTGCTAAACTTCTAAAAAGGAGAGACATTTCAGCTGTTTTTCGGCAAGGATTAGAGATGTTTTTGCTGAGGTGGTGCCAGTTAAGGAAATTTTACTCAGGATTTTTGAAGGGATCAAGGAGATGATATATAATAGAACAACTCCTGGAGTCCATGTCTCCTGAGACAAAGACCTTTTCTAGTAGAACATAAGAGAGAGAGAGAGGTGCGGAGAGAGACGTGAGAGAGTTGAGAGAGAGAGACGAGAGGAGTTAGAGAAATAATAAATCTATTAGCCTAGACAGAAGTCATTAACTGGCTCATCCCATGGTATCAAGTGAATAAGAGTGAAACAGGGAGAAAGTTTTAAACCGAACCAAAAAACCAAACCAAGTTTGAAACAAAATGACAATACAACTAAGTACAAAACCAAGATGATGATATTAAAGACAAGAAACCGCTAGGATCTAGACAAGAAACCTTCAAGAAAAGAGGGAAAGTGGTGTATAAACTTGCCAAATGAGTAACAACAATACTGCAGAAGGAAGAATCCTCATCATGCTGCATGTCTTACAACAGGGGACAAGGGAAGGAAGGAACGGGCAGTGAGGCAGAATGACCGCCACCCTCCCCCTGTCGGTGAGGAAGTGACCTTAAATGGCACTAAAGTACTGTGGTTTATTATGATACAGGCTTAGATTTTGATTCCAGTAATATGCTCTTCTCTGGTTAGTCCTGACCAGATAACCACAGAAACAGTTGGAAATCAGAGGACCAATCAAGGGAGCAGGAACCATGACACTACCCATAGCCCGAATCGACATAAGATCTCGCTATGTAGAAGGAAAAATCAAAGCAGCAGTGATCTCAAGATCCTATTTACCCCTTGATACTGGGATGTAGGTATGTTTTTCTTGGAGAACCTATAACACCTGTAGTTATGGCAAAAGTCCAGGACTAGGGCTAGCTCAGGTAAATGGAGGAAAACATAATTAATACTCTTCCAGAAGAGATGGAAAAAGGCTCAAACAGCAGACAGCACATTGAAGCCTTGTTTTGGCAAATTGCCAAAAGGCACATAACTCCCCAGAGAAAGGGAGAATTTCTACATGAAAAATGGCTACTCTATAGAAAAGCTGGAACAGGATCTAAAGGACATGGACAGCTGGTAGTGCCAAAATCATATAGAGAGAAGGTTATGACTCTAGGACATGCTATGCCCTTCAGCGGACATATGGAAATAGGGGCCACTGGACAACGGATAGCTTGTCACTACTTTTGGCCAGGAATCACAGAAGACATAAAGAGGTATGTGAGATCCTGCCCAGAATGCCAAAGAGTAGCTCCTAAACATAGGACTGCACCAGCAACACTGGGAGAAATGCCCATTATGGGAACCACTTTTGAACGTGTTGCAGTGGATATTGTTGGACCCTCACTAGGACCAAGAAGACAAATGCTTATATCTTAACCTTGGCTGATACTTGCTCAATGTGGGGAGAAGCCGTAGCCATGGCATCTATTGATTCAAAACATGTGCCAGAGGCATTGTTAGCAATATTCACCAGATTAGGTTTCCCACACCAAATATTGACTAACAATGGTTCTCAGTTTCAGTTAAAGCTAACACAAGAGGTATTCAGGATATTTTAAGCCAGACACTATCATTGTAGCCTTTATCACGCTCAAGGGAACGGACAAGTAGAACGGTTCAATGGGACCCTTATCTCCGTTCTGGGAAAAGCTGGCAAATGAAAAAACCTGATACTTGGGATACATACTTACCTGCTGCACTATTTGCATACAGGGAAGTCCAACATAATTCAACTGGATTGGCTCCAGCTACTTTGTTATTTGGTAGACCAATCAAAGGTCCACTGGAAGCATTGCTGTGGACATGGACTGATGCAAAAGCAGAAGAAACAGCGACTTCCTCATACCAATATGTCAATGAGTTAACCTCTAGATTAAAAACTGGTTGGAAACTGGCTAATGATAACTTGAGACAGTCCAGGAGGAAGCATGCTAATGATAACTTGAGACAGTCCAGGAGGAAGCATGCTGCGTACTACAATAAAAAAGCTAAGGATAGGGAACCTAAAGTGGGAGAGAAAGTATTATTACTGTTGCCCAGCAGCAATAATAAATTGCAAATTGGATGGCAAGGACCCTATGTCATACTGGAAAAACTTTCCAGGACCAATTACAAGATTGACAAGAAGGGAAAAGAGAAGGTATATCATGTCAATCTTCTTAAAAAGTATTATGACAGGGAATCCACAGAGGTTGCACATATCACAACCTTAGCCATTGCAACGGAAATGAAAGATGAACCATTATCCTCTATGGAATATCCATTAACAGCTACAGAGAGTTATGATCAAGTAAATATTAGTGATCATTTAACTCTCGAGCAGAGGACACAAATTCAGAAAATGTTAGAAACTCATGCCGATGTGCTCACCGATAAGCCTGGATGCACAAATTTGTTGGGGTATGACATGACTGTTTCTGACCCCACTCCCGTATGTATGAGAAACCTACCCCATTCCTTATGCAAAAGCACAGGCACTCAGGGAAGAGATTGATCATTAGTGTACACAGGAAAATTGACACACATTACATTTTCCGTAGAAAGAAATACTGTCAATCATAAAGTCATATGATGTAAATAATAATTTTTAAAAGCAGAGACACAGGGCAAATGAGGTCAGAAAAATCAGCTGATTCAGAAGTTACGTCCGATCCACTTTATATTTATTTCCTGGTGCCTTGAGTCCTTTGTTAACTGTTTGAAAGGTGAAATATTTGTTTCTTTTTTTCAAAAACAAACAGAAAGCAGCTATACTGACTACAATAGCCCATTAAAACGACTGTTTTACTACTTTTCAAAATCAGCTGTTATCATTTCGTTAACGAAGTAACATTACCTTTGCATGTACGGCAGGTGATCTGAGTTGTTCTGAGCTGTATTTTCGCCATCCAACTCATCAGACGTTTCCAAGTCCTCTGAATAATCATCAGAACAGCAATCTACATCACTAGATGCATTGTAGTCATTATCAGACTGCATTTTGTTTACGATCTGCTAAGTGGAGTTGATCGGAAAATATCCAAAATGGCGGACGGACAAATGCGTTGTTTACGTTTTTTTGCGTTTAATTTCAAAGTCAACATAAGTGAAAGCTGTATATTTTTTTAGCACAGACATAATTGCTAACATGTATTCTTAATATAAAACATAGATTTGAAGTCAAAATAAAAAAAATAAATGTACTTTTTTTTATTTCAAAACTCATCGTTCCGTTGGGAACGATTTTATGTATTTTCGGTCTGAAGAGTGTTAATACTGTTATTATTATTATTTTTTTTTTCACTTTTACTGCAGCTGTCAGCATATTCCCCTTGCATATCATCATAATGAAAACGACTTGGTAAAATTCTTAACAGTCGTCACACGATATAACATAAATTTGAACTAACGAGTATAATAAAATCTGCATACTAGGGTGTCATGACTCATGTCTCATTGTTTCAGTTAATTTACTTATAGTCCGCTGTTTCGAAACAGTTCCATAGTTTTATTTCATCCAAGTGCTCATTATACGTATGTTACGGTACTCTTGATTCCTGACCAGGCGCTCTCGTAAGAAAACCGCGTTTTGTTTATACATAAAATAGTGTTTAAAACTTGTGTTCAACCTCATTTAATCTTCATTTATGGCGGGGAGAAGCCCTGTTTGGGATTATTTTGTAAAGATCAAAGACAACAAAGTAAAATGTAACGTGTGTTCTGGTATTTTATCATTCAAGGGTTCGTCAACTTCAAGTATGACTAGGCACATGAAATTTAAACATTCCCTCATGGATCTATGTAGCAGTCGTATCAAAACACCGCGTCTGGCCGAGCAAGAAGTACTAGATGAAGAGATGATCATTTCGGTAGAGAATTCGTCAGTTTCGACATTGAAGCCAAGGTGTGGAGAAATAGAAACTTCCCCACTATCCACAGCTCCAAAAGTTAAAAAATCAAATCAATGCAAGGTAACAGGGTTTTATTCAAGACCAATTACGAATGCCAAGCGAGAGAAATTAGACGACCAGATTTTAAGAATAATCGTGAAGGATCACCTTCCATTCAGTATTGTTGAAAGTGTTGAGTTTAGGAAAAATTTATCTCAATTCTAAACCCAAGCTATGAGCCACCAAGTCGAAAGACATTGTCTAACAGCCTCTTATCAAAGTTGTATGACATCACGCTGTTAGACGTTCAAAATGATGTGAGTGGTGCGTCATACGTGAGCCTGACCACTGATGGATGGACATCTTTGAAAAACGAAAATTATTTTGCAGTAACGGGGCACTTTATTGACAAAAACGGTCATATGAAGTCCTACCTGCTGTCTTGTGTAAAATTTACCGGTAAACACACATCAGAAAACATTGCAGATGCTCTGAAAACTATTGTGTCGCAGTGGGGGCTGCAAGACAAAATTGTAGCATGCACAACGGACAATGCAGCTAACATGGTGAGAGCTGTAAAACTGTGCCAATGGTTGCACATACCATGCTTTGCCCAC
>JAMPIV010019156.1:0-15000 GCA_024509875.1 Oreohelix idahoensis
CTAAAACCGAATAATTCCTTTCTGCCGCATTAAGTTTTCTGGAAATATACATTACAGGATGCAGAGTTCCAGAGTACTCTTGCATTAGTGCCGCTCCATCCCAGTGGATGAAGCATCACTACGAAGAACAAATGTCTTATCTTTAGTAGGTAACACTAAAATAGGTGGTGTTGAAAACAATGTTTTAATCTTATCCAAAGAGCATTGGCATTCCTGAGACCAGTGGACCATATTAGGCGAACCTTTCTTTAAAAGTGTAGAAAGAGGTGCCATGATAGAGGATAGATTCTGAATGAATCTGCCATAAAATTGAATAAGACCTAACAGACTTCTCACCTGTTTTTTAGTCTTAGGGATAGAGATGTTAAGTATCTTACTAGTATTATGGTCCTCTGTCTTTAGGAAACCATGACCAACTCGGTGGCCTAGGAAAGAAATTTCGCTAAAACCAATATAGGCTTTAGAGGTTTTCGCTGTCAGGTTGTGCTCGCGCAAAGTAGACAGCAATTCATCTAACCCTGAATAGTGATCTTCCCAAGTATCGCTGAAAAGACAGATGTCGTCTAGATATGCAATGACATCTGACCGATAAGATAGGATTCGGCGCATCATGCGTACGAATGTAGCTGGTGCGTTCATAAGACCGAAAGGCATAAAATTCCATTGGAACAAACCTCTAGGTGTTGAAAAAGTCGTGAGAGGTTTGGCGCGTTCAGATAAAGGAACTTGCCAATATCCTTTAGACAAATCAAGTTTAGTGAAAAAATGAGATTTGGAGAGTCGAGTAAGTAGCTCTTCCAGTAAAGGCATAGGTTCGGCATCGAACTTCGTTACTTGATTCAATTTGCGATAGTCGACGCAAAGACGTATGTTATTGTCTTTTTTCCGAACAATAACCATCGGCGAAGAATATGCAGAGGTGGATGGTTCGATTATTTTCAAATCTATCATCTCATCCAACTCTTTCTCGACTTGTGCTTGAAAATGTATAGGTATAGGATAAGGTCTAACCCTAATAGGAGTATGGTCAGTTAGAACAATGTCATGTTCAATGACATGCGTTTGTCCAGGGATGTCAGTGAGTACATCCTGAATGTTTGCAACATAGTTGAAACTTGTCGCTGTTCTCCTAGAGACAAATCAGGAGAGACAGTAACGTTCTTCCATGATTCACTAGAATGAAGTGGGATCATTGGAAGAGGAAGATTTACATCTGAAAAACTTGTTTCCTCATCCTGTATCACGGACAGTGATGAGTAATGACCATGTTGTACTGGAGAATTGTCCGTTGCTTGGAAAATGGGTTGCAAATAATCCGGACGTTAATGGAATTCAGTAAGCATATTGATGTGGAAGGTTTTATGCTTCCCATCAATATCGACAATATAGTCGACATCGGAAATTTTCGATATTATATCGTACGGACCTTTCCAAGAAATAAGTAGTCTGTTTTCCCTACAAGGTAGTAATACAAATGCTTTGTCCCCAGGACAAAGTTGTCGTAAGCATCTCTTCTTATTGGCAAATTGCCTTGCCTTCTGTTTCGCAAATTCAGAAGAAGAAGTTGCTAATTTGCATGCTTCGATAATCTTTTGTCTCAACGCGATGACATATTCGTAGGATGACTTTGTGTCATCGTCAATATTGTCAGCTGTTATGAGATCATGAAGCAACGACATACGGCCACGCGGACGCGCGCCAAAGACGAGTTCAAAGGGGGAAAATCCTGTATGTTCATTGGGGACCTCTCTGTAAGCGAAGAAAACCGCAGGTAAAACTCTGTCCCAGTCTTGAGGATGATCCTCAGTTATCTTCCCTAGTAAGTTTTTAAGTGTTCTATTAAGGCGTTCGACCATCCCATTAGACATTGGATGATAGATACTACTTAAAGATCTATCTATCTGCAGAGTAGACATTACTTGAGACATGGTATCTGATATTAGTTGGGTGCCATGGTCTGACAATATCTCTCCGGGGAACCCCAGACGAGAAAATATAAGCCAAAGAGCATCTGCAATATCAGCAGTAGTAATGCTCTTCAGAGGAATAGCCTCTGGCCAACGTGTGCACATATCAACACGCGTCAAGATAAACTGATGTCCTCTGGCAGACTTGATCTTAAATGGACCAATAATGTCTATGGCCATTTTTTGAAACGGCCGAATAGGAATGTCCGCCGCCTGAATGGGTGCAGCATGCCGTGGACCTTTGGATTTAACTTCCTGACATACTTTACAAGATCGACAATAAATCCGTATGTCCTTGTTTACCAATGGCCAAAAGAAAGCCGCAAGGACTCTTGACTTAGTACGGGAAAAACCCATGTGTCCAGCACACTGAGAGTCGTGAGCGTGCTGCAAAATTTTAACTCTCAAATTCTTGGGAACCAGGATTTGAGAATGGCTTGACGTAATGGAGTCTTGAACCATACGTACAAGTACGCCATTCTTCTTTGTAATCCACGATTTACGACTTGTGTCTTTATTCGGATCACCTTTAGTTGCAAGAATGAAGAATTTCTTCAGAGTGGGGTCATCTTCTTGCTGTTTTATAAACGAGTCACGAGAAATTACCAAGGGATCATCTTGGTTATGCACTTCATTATCTTCAGTAGATGAAGTTTGAGGCATATTAAGAGCCTGAGCTCTAGTGACTACAGCGTTAGCAATCTGCATGTTTTGCCTTTCCCACGCGGAAATTTGTTGCGGAGTGCATTCTTTGACTCCATGAATGCGACCGATGATGAGGTCAGCGATCGGATTCGGAAGAAGACATGCGTGTACATCTCCTGTAAAGAAAGGAGTAGCAATCCTAATGATAGCAGTAGAGTATTTCTCTAATGTGCCGCCAAATGTTACACATTTGACTACTTGTCCAGTGGCACGGGAAGGATCTACGAGTGACTGCCTAACACCAATTGTGGTGCACCCAGAATCAAATAGCACGGAGACTGGATTGTTATTTACTAAACCCTTATGTAAGACAAGAGAACCTCTTCCATCATGCGCGACTGATGCAGGAAGAGCAGGAAGAGGATGGCCGCAGCTTAAAGTAGACACTGTGGTTGGCTCAAATAATGTTTTGCATTGGGGGCACTGAGATGCTCTCCCAAAATCAAAAGCGGCACATGCCATATTATTAGCGTCATTATTGTCTTTACTTTGTTTATAGGCTTCATGGGACTCTTGTTGTGCAGAGTTTGCCTGAAAATGTGGTTTATGTCTTCTGTTTTGAGATCTACCTCGGTTATTATTACCTCTGTAGTTATTGTTACCTCTATTGTAACCCCTATTTGGGTTTGAGTCATAGTTCTCTTGGTTACCATTATCATATTCATTATAATGAGTATCTCTGTAATTGCGATCTTGTTGACTCCAAGACGGATACCTCGGATAGTTTCTATAATTACTTCCTCTATGGAAATTACTATAATTGTGACCACCCCTGTGTCGAGAGCTATCAGCTCGTCTCCAGTTCTTTGAAGAAGAACCCTGAAATGATTGGTTACCTTGGTTTTGATAACTATTATGGTTACCTTTTTTATCAAATCTGTTTTGAGGTCCCTGAAATCTGTGTGAATAATTGGGATTGTATGGTGTTGCTGAAGCAACTGGCATACTCTCCTTAATCTTAGTGTTGCCAAAAGTCACGTCGGGGTGTGCAGTGACATATTGGGAACAATATTCTTCCATTTCTTTAGAGATTTGGGTTTACGCTCATGTATAAATTCAAGGAATGGTTTGTTAACACATGACATAATCTTATCTCTGAGCAACAAATCCATAAGTCCTTCATACGTTTTTTCTGTTTTGGAAAGCTCAATCCAACGATCAACTGTGAGACGTGCCTTTGCAATGAATTCTGAGAATTCTACACCTGTCTCAGGCACCATCGTCTTAAACAAAAGGCGATAGCCTTCCTCACTTAGCTGGTATTTTTTTTATCAAAGCCGCCCTAATGACATCATAATTATCCTTATCTGCTTCTCCTACAAGGCATAACCTAGTCAGAGATTCACCTTTCAAGTTTTCTGCTAATTGGTTAGCATACTGTGATTTATCCACATTATGTGTACGACAAGAACGTTCAAATCTATCCAGCCAGAATGTAATATCGTCACTGGACTGATTGAACGGTGGAACCTTAACCTTGTAAGTAGAAGGTTTAACATTACCACTAGATGCCTGATTAACATTACTCATACTTGTCAATCTCAATTTCTCTAACTCAAATTCATGTTCTCTTATTGCTTTTTTTTCTTCAGCTTCTCTGTCTAATCTTTTTAGTTCAGCTTCCCTGTCTAATCTTTTTTGTTCAGCTTCACTGTCTAATCTTTTTTGTTCAGCAGCAGCTTCTCTTTCTAATTTTTTTTGTTCAGCTTCAAATCTACTTTCCTCCACCTGCATCTGCAATTTCTTTAGTTCAGCAGCAGCATCAGCTTCTTTTTCTAATCTTTTCTCTTCAGCCAGAGCTTTTCTCTCTTCTGCAGCAGCTTTTTTCTCTTCAGCAGCAGCAGCAGCTTTTCTCTCCTCTGCAGCAGCTTTTCTCTCTTCAGCAGCAGCAGCAGCTTTTTTCTCTTCTGCAGCTAATGCTTTGTCATATTGAGCAACTGCACATTCTTCTAATTGTTGACCAGTCTTATCAAGGGCTTTCCCTTGTATAATGAAGTATTCTAATGTAGACATAATGTCTAACAATAATACTAATCACCTGAAATAACAATAATACCACAAGTTCTTAATGACTTGATTAATCAGCACACTATCCCAATATCTGTGGGTCACAAGCCTTAATAAGGTCTTGTATAACAGTAATAATAATCAAGTACTGGTTTATACCATAATCCAAGTGCAGTGCACAAGCAATAGTGTCTTATGAAATATACCTATATAAAACATATGT
Organism: Oreohelix idahoensis; assembly: GCA_024509875.1. Classification (NCBI taxonomy): domain Eukaryota; kingdom Metazoa; phylum Mollusca; class Gastropoda; order Stylommatophora; family Oreohelicidae; genus Oreohelix; species Oreohelix idahoensis. The sequence goes on from JAMPIV010019156.1 coordinate 4,903, forward strand.
CAACCAACAGAATACATAAAGTACAATAAAGACTGACAATACGAAAACGTTTGCAGAAACCAAATAAATCAAATAGGGAAATCAATGAAAATAATCACTGAATCTGCAAGGAATAACAACACAAATGACGTCACAGTATATGAATATAAATTGTGAATAGAACTGAAAGATAGAAAAGGGTAGACCAACAAATTACAAACAAATCAAAACAAAACTAAAGAACAAAGAAATATTACAAAAATAACAATAATTACAGTCTTCACAGCTAACACTAATAGCAACTAGTTGTTGCAAGCAAATTTCCAATTAAGGAAATTGCACCTAAAGAAAACGCCCACAACGGACCCTCTATGACGTGGGATATTCTGTTGTGAGGACACCGCCCAACCTAAACACAACCCGCTGACATATAAACTAACATACTATACAAACAAATAACATGTAAACATAAATATATAAATTATGTGTATGATAGTATGTGTTGCAAAATAGGCTCAGTTTTACAGTAATGGCAAAGTTATTCTTGTAAAAATAAATAAACTGCCACTTTATTGAATTACAAATTCTGGCCTTAAATATTAAAGTTCATATATAGAAAACAAGAAGATCCATCGATGAAAATAGGACTTCTTAGTTCAATAATACTGTCTTCCTGTTAATATTGACAAGAATTGATCCAACTGTTCTGTGAAACTCTGTAATGTCTAATGTAAAAATGTCAACAACGCTGACCTACATACTGCATTCACTTGACAGGTCACGTGACAAAGTGTTGACAAAGAGCAAACTAATACTGCAAGTGTGTCGTATCAGCCACAGGAAACGGTCTGGTATCGGTAGTCTGTTGACTTCTCAACTTCTGCGAGGTCAAACCCAGAAAGCTGGTCCACCAGTTGATAAGTCTCTCTAGTTGATAACTCTATTTTCTTTGCTCATCATCAGTTGATAAATATAAGCTCACTAGAACATCACCAGAGCTACATGCTGTGTTGCTTGTGGTTTGAGTATGGAATGTCAACTCGACCTACGCAGTGGTGTGTAGACATAGATTGTGAGTATAATATGCGAATGATAAGAAGAGTTCGTGGTGTTGACAAATGGTCTTTTTCTCACACTCATGTATGGCTGGAAGTCATCGACACCAACGACTGTGTACCTTTGCTACAGTTTAATTGGACGTACACACTCGACAGCACGAATAGTGACAAATCACAGGTTGGCATAATACATCATAGTACAGTGGATAAATGGTCTTGCAATGATACATGGGCACTCATGTAGAATAATAGCATAATGGACTGTCAGTAGACCAGCACTCAGTATTGCCCATATATATATATCATCTGAGTTTACTGACAAAGCACGTCAGATTATAAACAACATTCAAGATGGCTTCTAGACCTAACCTCGTCTAGCGAAGATTCCTTGAAATAATATTCAGCACATATTTTTCATGCAATCATATTGAACCGCTAGTAATTGGTTCTCATGTGTAGCAGTGATCTCTGGACTCATCAAGCGATAATACGGGACATCCCTTTCTCTTCTTGAAAGTCACAATATATTTGGATACAAGATGGCTTCTCTCGTGAGCTGTCACTCACGTTTGGATACAGATAAAGAATCTGTATTAAAGTTAGTCATTCATTAAATGTTCTCATAGCTCTGTAGATTCTATCATGATACAATTGACTTCATCATACAAGATATAGTGCTGCTAGGAGTGAATGTCATCTTCATCTAGTTAAATATATTCTCTCAGACGTACAAATCGTGCCTATCGAAAAACGGTGGCTTCGTAAGAGAGTTCATAAGGAGAATCTTTTGTTACCTTGGTATCAGAAATATGATTCTGCCATTCCTTGGCAATACGAATAAACACTGGGGTAAAGCATACACGATAGGTCTAGACGACTATCACTTTCCCCATAAATACTGAGATCACTTTTTCCGGCGACAAGCCGCTACACAAAAATCACAGCCCCATCAGGACGAAGCCAAATCACACCTCTCTAGCGACACATCCGCCGAACAGCCCTTTGACCTTTCTAACGACAAAAGACCATATAGTTCGACTTAGATATGTAAAGATATACAGATATAAGACAGACTCGTCCTACCCAGACAAACAATACACATAAATTCAGGCCATAGATACACTGAAGCAAGAACAACCTATTTCTACCCAAACAAAGAATAAATCGCAGTAAAACTGGATTCGTCCGCGGAGTTCGATCGAAGTGACGACACTCCTTTCAAGGGAAGTAACTCAATAATGACTTTTCCTTAAGCACTAAAAAGTATCTATTTTGTTTACAAAATATTTGCGAACATAACAAGCATACAAATGTATTATATTGTAAGATATTAAAGACTGCACGTAACAATGTCATTTCACGACACTATTGAAACTGCAGGAACAAATTGAGTCTGTATTTTTCTGCGTAATATTTACTATTGTTCAAAGTAGTCGCATGTGTGTAACCAGTTCCATTATGGAAGAAAAGAACAGTAATATTGTAACGTGCCAGGCATGTCGTAGAAGGCGATTTAAATAAATAAATAAAAAATAGGGCTGCACAAGGGCCTGGCTGCCCCATCTTATAAACCCATTGGCTATTGGAATCGACTTTAGAAACAATGAGCTCTATAAATATGTATCTTGATAAAAATCATGTCTGTTTTCAGGTTAGTTACTTTTTGTGTGTAACACGGCCCTTTCAACCATTACCTTAAACATGGAACTGTTGGTTTTATCAGGACATTTTTTTCCTTTAGTGTACTATTTTCTTGATAGAGTTTATTATACTTTCTGTACTGTATTATTCCTCAAGGTGGGGTTTTTACTTTTTGGCGAATAGTTCAGTTTGTTGTGTTGTTCAGAAGCAAACTTGTATCTATGGATTCCGTTACACGCCCATTGAGACATACATATTGGGAATATGGTGTTAGGCCCATATTTTCCTGACCATGTGCACACTAGGAGTGATGTGGTCAGCATCACGCCGGCCGCCTCTTTGCTCTGGTACCCAATTCATGAGACTGGGTCGACCCCGGAGTCATTTGCGGTCTAACAATTCCCGCCTCAACTGGAGGTCGAACCATGGACCACCAAGTTAGGAAGCCAGTGCACTAAACACTGTGCTACCGCCGCTCCCTATACTTGTTTCTATACCGGCGTTAATTTAATATTGGTTTGGGGTTTATTTATGTCCTTTTTCTACTGGGTTGTGTTATTCCTTTCTGATGACGTTGTTTTGTTACTACTGTTCGTGTTGTAAGGTAATTACGAGATTACTTTCCGAGTATATATTGTTGTTGTTGTTGTTTAACTAGGGCTGCTCTTTTGCAGACAATACTAGTTTGACGAGTCCTTGGTATTATCTAAACTGTAGATCTAGGTTTTTCCTATGGCTTTTCTGCCATTCCGAAAAATGCTGAGTTGAAGTCATGAGCTCCAGTTTTTCCAGCTTGGCTGGCATTTAAAGGATCATCACATCTGTTCCCAAGCTAATAGTAAAAAGTGCGCTGCATATTGTGCATTCCCCGTCATCCAAGGGGGTTCTCCAAATAGGCAGCGCTAAAATACTGTTCTCTGATTCTGGGCTTTCCCAAGGAATGATATACACACTGTCAACGGCGATTTACTTTCGTGATACCATAAAACACACTGCGCTTTCTCCTTCATTGACGCCATGTTGAAAAAGATGAGTTGCACGCTATCAACAAAGGTAGCAAAAAAAATTAATGCTCTTTGTTGCAATTTCCAAAAAACCCAATGTTTCTGCGCATGATACTTTTTGTGCAAAAAATATTTGAAATCAGGGAAAGACTTTATGACCACCCTATATATATATATATATATATATATTTTTTTTTTTTTTAATTTTTTAAATTTTTTTATCAATCCTGTTGCCTTTTAAATTGTTGCTTATGTTTTTGTGATATATTGTTTTACTAATTTTTGTAGGTGCTTGTGGGGACTTGGTGCCCATTAAATATTGTAAATTTACTACTATTATGTAGTTTGTACAGTAATCTTTTCAGGAATTTGGAATAAGTACAGCCTTGATATGTTTCTTTTTTCTCTGCCAGACGATCTGTTCTGTGTATCCCCATCGACATTGTAACGAAAAATTTAAAACTAAATGACGTTTTACCGAATTTTAACTTCACTTACAAGAAATGATTGGCTTCCTTATTGTTAGGTAGTTCACGAACCAAGTACATGTTAGTCAGCTAGCTTGTGGGTTTGCACTGGGAACGTCGTGAAAGTACTTTTAAACATGGGGACATCACGCTTTTCAGTGCCTGTGGGATATGTCTTATTCGAAATTTAAATAGGTTTAACATTCTTTCATTACCAAGAAAACTACCAAATGATACCTCTGCTCTAGAAGCTCGAAGACAAAAAAAAAAAAAAAAAAAAAATCATTATGGACTGAAGTCAACTGAAGAGAAGAACAATAAGGTTTAGAGTGTATTTGTTGCGGACCTGAGCTCCACAGGAAGCTGAAAGGTAATCTTCTTCTTCTTCTTCTGTAATCCTTGGCCGCTGACTGACAAAGCAATCAGTGGCCATCACGTCTGGTGGCGTTTTGTAGGGCAGCAACAAATTGTCTCCAGTTTGCTCGGTCGGCAGCGGTCCTTCATGTGGTACGCCAGCTCTGGTTCATGCTTAGCATTTCTGCCTCCACAGTTCTCCGTCAGGTAGCTTTTAGCCGGCCTTACTTTCGCTTTCTTTCTGGAGTTCATAGAATAGCAGTTCTGGCGAGGGTGTCAGCAACTCTTCTGAGAATGTGGCCAACCCTATTCCCGCGTATATCCGCTATGGTGGTGAGCATGTCTTCTTGGTGACTCTGAGTTAACAGTTCTTGGTTGGTGATGGTGTTCGGCCAGAAAATTCGAAGAATTGTCCTTAGGCAGGTTGTTGTGTGGACAAAGGACAGTTTGGACGTTTCATTATCTATTACTCCCCAGCATTCTTGCACCATACAGAAGTACCCCAGATATTATTCAGCTCTCGTATATTTTAAATTTAGTGTTTGTGTTGTACTGGGACGATTTCCAGATGTTGTTTAGGTTGGTGAAAGCTTTTCTGGCTTTATTAATTCGGCTACTGGTCTTTTGAACGGTAATCACCATGACACCAAAAAAAAATGCAATTTATTTATTTTTTATGGTATTTTTTCATTATGTAAATAATAATTTATAGTGTTTAGTGAATCTGAATTTTAGCCTCATTACTAACACACCAAACTGTCATTGTTAGCGGTACTTTCAAATAATCAATTGTTGTAATTTTGTTTTCTTTTCTTTTCCCCCAGGCTAACTAATGCTGGCAGTTTCCATACGGATGGCCTACGACGCTTTTCGACGAGAAGTTCAACGTAGTACACCGCTTTATTTATTGAAGAAAACCCTGAATATAATTATTCTTCAATTCGTGCAGAACTCCAGAATGGATATACCAATTAGTATTTGTCTGGGCCAAGAAGAGATCAGGTGATCGGATGCACAGTGACACTCAAGTATGCCAGGATGCGTCTAATATTTATAACCAGTTCTGAAAATAAGCTAACTATAGAAATCTCCCCGATAATGTGAAAAAGGCTGGCACAAATGTTTTTTTTTTTAAGCCAGCACATAATTTAATTATGGCACGTTCGCACACGAAAGAGATAATTGTGCCTTACATCAAAGAGGAGGAATTACCAATCGATGATGGTACTAGGAGATAGATCACCTTATACCGGCTGAGGAATACAGACACGTATGGAGCAGAGTCTATTTATATTCCTCGATCTTTCGGGCCTCATCAATAAGACATTCTTCGGAACTCCAGTGTCATGTGAAGTTGCTTTATTCTTAATTGTAGGTTAGGCAATATCTGGGGCTGTCTAGATCGGGTTATTCTAGCTCACAATATCACAATCACATTTTAAAAGGTCGTATTCTCGTAACTATAACTTTGTTTGGATGAATTTTTGTTTTATAAAGTTTATAAATAATTAACACCTATCAGTTGATAATTTCTTGTGAATGTGTCACGAATGATATAAATGGATTTTGATTCAAAAGAGATTTATGCTGAATCTGAGCAGATTTATATTGAATCTAAGAATATTTATGTTGAATCTAAAGAGATTAATGCTGAATCCATGGAGGGCTTATACTTAAACCATTAAGAAGACTATTGGCTGTCTTTAAGGGGAGTATCTATTTCTGTCGTTATGAAAATTGGATAACGCTGATCTTTTAAAAGATTGGATATTGGAGACTAGATAAGTGTTAGATGAGAAGGCTTTATATTCCCTCTGCTGTTTATAAAGACACTGGATATTTGTATTCGTTAAGAGAATGCATGTGAAGTTTCAAGGTAGACGTTCTATATTTCTCCAAACAGACACTCGTCATGCGGGATATCTCGTAACATCCCACCTGTTGGATACTTCGAAGGAACAATAAATAAATTTCAAGAATATCTTTACATCATGGAAATTTTCAGCCATATCACATTTAGATGTCTCGAGGTCATTATGTTGCACGTGCTTCTGTTCCTGAATTTCTTTCAACACGGCACCAGCGTTGTTTACCTCAAGCAGATGAGTGACCGTGTGATTACAACCCGCTACGGAAAAGTCCGAGGTATTCTTGTGGAATTTCCAAACCCCCATCTGCGTGCGGTCGAGGCTTATCTGGGTCTCCGTTACGCTGATTTAGATGGAGGTGGAATGAGATTCATGCCTCCAAAGAACCCAAAAGACCAGTGGAATGGAATACGCGTCGCCATTAAGCACCAACCGGTGTGTCCCCAACCCACGAAGCATGAACGGGACTATAGTCAACATCTGCCAGAAGGTCGTGTAGCCCATTTACGGAATATTACCCCATTTCTTACGGAACAGAAGGAGGATTGTCTAACACTGAATCTTTACGTGCCGATTCAAGGTAGGCAATTTCTTTTTTTTTCGGGGAAGTAATAAAAACACATAGCTCTCACAAAAAATGTCTGAAGAGCAAACTGATTGAATAACTCGATCCGTGATGTCCAGTTCGAATTGTCTAGTTTTTAATTCTCGCTTCACGCAATTAAAAATTGTCCAGTACTTTTTTTTTTAACCTGTCTGCATGTCTTCATACGCATCCTATACATCTGCTTAACTTTCTGTCATTCGTTCTTGTCTTCGTTCGTTTTTCGTTTCTCTATCGTGTCTTCTTATTTCTGGTTTGTTTATATATTTCTGTCCTTCTCTCATATCTTTTTCTTTTCTTCTTTCGCCAATCCTTTTTTTTTTTTGTTTTTGTTTTTGTATTTCTTTCCTTCTCTCATACCTTTTTCTGTTCTTTTTTCGTTAAACCTTTGTTTTGTTCATATTTTGAGAAATTTCACTACACACACTACACACATTTTCAGCATCCTCAGCTCAGGGAAGAAATATAAAAGCACATTTTCTTTCTGTAGAAATTTTGCAGTCTTTCCGTTTAGCTCTATTATCTGCCGTGATTATATAGGCTAATAAAATGGCCGTGGCTTGCATTCTCATTTTAAGAGTTATAGTCAAACAACACATAAACCAGATACACAGACGAGAACATGCAAATAATCATCAAAACGCCGTGTGTGGTTCAGCACATATTCCAACAGTTATCACGTCTGCATAATAGCGCGTGACAGTGGGAGTGAGTGCACGTGTTTGTATGTGTGTGTGTATGAGAGAGAATCGACGTCCTAAAAAGTAAAACGTTCTTAGCTGTGTCATATTGTATATATATATATATATATATATATATATATATATATATATATATATATATATATATATATATATATATATATATATATATATATATATATATATATATATATATATATATATATATATGTTTTCCTTCCACTATTGTCGTGAAGCGTAGAGGAAGCTGAAGTTTGCGTTGTTCATAATAGTCTATTGCTTTCGGATGCTGCGTGCCCATGCTGTTGTAGACTGTCTGTCATGGTATCTATCCATCTGCCTCGTGGTCTTCCCCGTGCCCTGAAACCAGATGTTCTACTGTTGTAGGCGCATAGTGGTCATTTATCGGGCTCCATCCTCGTGAAATGGCCAAACCACTTAATTTTCGATCTTCTTATGTACATGATGCAGGATGTAGTTCCTATATTGTTCCCGATGTCATCATTTGTCATTCTGACTCTCCTGGTAACATAAATGGCTTGCCTCAAACATCTCATCTCATTGGATGTTATTGTCATCCCCTGAGACTTATTCTGGAATCACATTTGACACTGATAGCAAAGGGTACTATTTATCAGCTGTCGTTGAGTTTCCATAATGATGTTTTGATGTTTGATTTGTGGTGACAGCTTGTACGTCAATGCACTGGCGTTTTGTCATCTTCTTTCAATTTCTCTGTCAAGTCTTCCATTTTCAATAAAAATTCTTCCTAGGCATTTGAACTCTGTAGCCTGTTTAAGCTTGATGTTGGTGGCATGTATGCTAAGTGGGCCTGACGATCTGCTAATCTTCAACGTTTCTGCTTTTGATGTGTTGATCTTCAAGTTGTATCCTCCACAGGTTGAATTAAGTGGTTATATAATATGCTTCCGTTAGTCCATCAGTTGCTCTTACGAAATGTGTATACTTATGGTACTGAGTTTTCGTATTAACTGACAGATGCTGCTGTATCACGTAGTCTTCTAATACTTACCTGCGTTGATTTTTGTGTTCACTCTATAGAAAACCTTTTCGTGGTCTATAAATACTATGTTTAAATGACTGTCATATTCGACTGTTCTTTCCCTTTACGCTCTGGAGGAGAACATAGCATCAGTATATCCCATTTCTTTCCTGAATCCAAACTGGGCCCTACTCAGCTATGGTTCAGCGATGGGACATATTCTTTACTCAAGCAATGTTGCATATACTTTCCTGTGTCTTAGTAGTGAAATACCCTTGTGTGTGTCACACTCCTTTATAATAACCTGCATTTTCCGGACTGATACTATTATGGTATTTTGCGAGTCTTTCTTGGATTCTTCTTCCTGCCCGTGCTACAGTAAAAACTATTTTCAGCTATTTGACCTGTGTCGCCGCAGGCTTGAATTGCTTCTGCTGGTATTCCGTTTATGCTTGACGATTTCTTTCCAGGACTGTTCTTTACAACGTCTTCGATTTCATCAAGCGTTATATCAGGTTCTTGCCCCTTCTCATACCATTGGGTGAATATATATATATATATATCATCATCATCATCTCAACCCATAACCCGTCATGGGTCGTAGGGGTGCCATGGTGGAAGCATCAGCAGATAGGGTCCTCCACTGCTCTCTATCCTCAGCAATGCGTACAAGTGTGGAAAAACCTTGCCCTGCCCATTCTTTGATATTTTCAGCCCAGGATTTTATTTGCCTTCCTCTTCTCCGTTTACCCTCGAATGTTCCCTGTAGGATCTTTTTCGAAAGGGAGTCATGACGAGTTACATGCCCAAAGCAGTCAAGCTTTCGACGTTTCACTACTGACAAAAGTGGTTCTTGATGGCCTGCATAGGTGTTTATTTTCTCTCTAACGTACGCATTTGTTTTGTGCTCTTTATAGCAAATGCGCAAAATTCTTCTATAACATTTATGCTCGAAAGCCTGAATCCTTCGCTCCAAATGTGCAGTGAGTGTCCAGCTCTCATACCCATACAAGAGAATAGATAATACAAGTGATTTGTATAATTTGATCTTCACAGGAAAACTGATGTTACTTTTCCAGATCACATTCAGCCTTGTCATGGCAGCTGAGGCCATCTCAAGTCTTGTCTTTTTTTTTTTTTTTTTTTTTGCGTACGCCCGCTATTACTCGAGACGAAATCTCAGGTTAGCATGTTAACCTAAGACTGATTTTTACGTGAGTATCCCTTATTTGTCTTGTCTTGTCTTGTCTTGATTTCTTTACTTGCTCTTCCATCACTACATATAGTGGACCCCAGATATTTAAAGGTGTTCACTTCTTCTAACGTTTGCTCATTTAACGTAATGTTGGTTGAAACATGCTTCTTATGGCTATTAACCAATTTCTTGCTTTTTTCTACATTAATTGCCATCCCATACGT
>JAMPIV010019156.1:20000-52500 GCA_024509875.1 Oreohelix idahoensis
AGTAGAGAGTATGTTCATGTCACAAGGAGATATAAACGAAGGGGAATTTACTGCGGTAGTCTTAGGAAGTTGTGAGTACATAGCTATTTTGTTTTTTGGTTTCACTGTACGAGCCAATCAAAATGTACAGCGTGACGTACTATCATAACAAAAGACCTACAATTGCCGGGTAGCAAATACAAAAACATAGGGTTTTTTTCATTAACGACGTCTTCTTTCTCTAAGAAAACACAAAAATATGAGCGTTCGAAGGGGGCTGAGTGGTTATATCGCTTGATTCTCGAGACAGAATGTAGGAACCGAGTTCGAAATCATGTCAGCTGTGCTCCAGTCTCATCATCACCAGCTGCCATCTCCACAACGAAGGCCAGGCTGTAATGGATCTTCAACGTTATCTGTGTTCATGTCTTGATCGGTAACTCTGATAGACTCTTTCTTGTCCATCTCTCGATGTTATCTTCCCACTTATTCCCGACTGTAAAAATTGGTAGCCGGCTTTACTCATGAGTTAGGGAAGGCAAAAGCAGTGAGGAATTGAATTGGTTGCTCAATCTCATAAAGCCGAGACCCAGTTTAGGTGAAGCCTCTAACACTTCGCTGCCCTACGGCAGTATCCTCTATGGAACTACACTTACCTTTCAAATATTTCATTAACAACTGGCTATCTAACTCCTATAGAAGCAGCCGGGGCCTGCACATCTCATCCGTATATCTACCTTTCTTTTTCTCTGTCCGCGTACAAGTTATTTTTCTATGTGAATAATTGTTATTAAATCTATGTAATATTATCAAATGATATTTTGTATGTAAGAATGTAACTCTATACTACTGTGCTTCAGAAATATGTAATGTTTTCGTTTGTTTAAAATGTGTAGATGTTTATGAGAATGATCAAATGGCTTTTCTTTTTTTTTACTGCTCAAAAATGTTTTTTTTTTTTTCTGCTGCAGAAGTGTGTTTTTAATTTTTTTTAAATTTTCCCTCTACAATGTGCGGATATAAGCGAGAATGTGTTTGTATATTTTGTGTATTGATGATTGATGATACATGCAAAAAAGGTAGATTAAGTGTTGACAGTTTGACCGCGTGAAATACAGCAATGAAAGACTAACGACAGGGTATCAGACGGCGCGCTTTTCTTTAAAAGTTTTTCATTCTTTCTTTTTTTTTTTTCTGCTGCAGAACTTCCTGTGTTTTTACAATTTTTTTTTATTTTTCCCTCTACAATGTGCGGATAAAGTCGAGAATCTTCTTTGTATATTTTGTGTATTGATGATTGATGATACATGCAAAAAAGGTAGATTAAGTGTTGACAGTTTGACCGCGTGAAATACAGCAATGAAAGACTAACGACAGGGTATCAGACGGCGCGTGCGTGCCCAGTTCTCAACTCTTTAAAAATAAAGTTCGTTCATTCTTTCTTCTTCTTCAAGTACCATGCCTGGTGGCGTATGAGATCATGTCTCTCCGCAACTTCCTGTCTCCAGTACAATTTATCAATTCTGTTATTGACTTCTTTCTCTGCCATGACGTCAAAACTGTCCATAATCTTCTCTCTGTCTTGTCCTCTGTTTCTGCTTTTCTTCAATTTTTTTTAATGGTGTTACGATATATTCCAGCTTTATTCTTTTCAGAACATGCCCCCCCCCCCCCCCCCCCCCCCCCCCCCCCCCCCCCCCCCCCCCAAAAAAAAAAGAAGTCAGTTACTTCCTTCTAACATGAGGAATAAGCTTCCATTGCTATTGGGCCTCTTCCAGGACATCCTCATTACACTTTTTTAGCTGTCATGGTTATTTTTAACATTCTTGTGTAAAACCACATCTCTGTGACCTCTATAACCTTTACCGTACATACATATTATATTTGTTTAAATAAGCCAACTAAACTTAGATTGTGTGGTATAGACACAAGTATGCTTCTGAACAACACAACAAACTGAACTATTCACCAAAAAAGTAATAACCTCATCGTTAGGAGTAATACAGTACAGAACGTATAATAAACACAATCAAGAAAATAGCACAGTAAATGAATAAAAAACGTCATGATATAATCAACAGTTCTATGTATATGGTAAATGGCTGAAAGGGCGTGCTACACAATCAAGAAAATAGCACAGTAAATGAAAAAAATATCCTGATATAACTAACAGTTCCATGTATATGGTAAATGGCTGAAAGGGCGTGCTACACAATCAAGAAAATAGCACAGTAAATGAAAAAAAATATCCTGATATAACTAACAGTTCCATGTATATGGTAAATGGCTGAAAGGGCGTGCTACACAATCAAGAAAATAGCACAGTAAATGAAAAAAATATCCTGATATAACTAACAGTTCCATGTATATGGTAAATGGCTGAAAGGGCGTGCTACACAATCAAGAAAATAGCACAGTAAATGAAAAAAATATCCTGATATAACTAACAGTTCCATGTATATGGTAAATGGCTGAAAGGGCGTGCTACACAATCAAGAAAATAGCACAGTAAATGAAAAAAATATCCTGATATAACTAACAGTTCCATGTATATGGTAAATGGTTGAAAGGGCGTGCTACACAATCAAGAAAATAGCACAGTAAATGAAAAAAAATATCCTGATATAACTAACAGTTCCATGTATATGGTAAATGGTTGAAAGGGCGTGCTACACAATCAAGAAAATAGCACAGTAAATGAAAAAAATATCCTGATATAACTAACAGTTCCATGTATATGGTAAATGGTTGAAAGGGCGTGCTACACAATCAAGAAAATAGCACAGTAAATGAAAAAAAAATATGCTGATAAAACTAACAGTTCCATGTATATGGTAAATGGTTGAAAGGGCGTGCTACACAATCAAGAAAATAGCACAGTAAATGGAAAAAAACGTCCTGATATAACAAACAGTTCCATGTATATGGTAAATGGTTGAAAGGGCGTGTTATACAATCAAGAAAATAGCACAGTATGATATAACTAACAGTTCCATGTATATGGTAAATGGTTGAAAGGGCGTGCTACACAATCAAGAAAATAGCACAGTAAATGAAAAAAATATCCTGATATAACTAACAGTTCCATGTATATGGTAAATGGTTGAAAGGGCGTGCTACACAATCAAGAAAATAGCACAGTAAATGAAAAAAATATCCTGATATAACTAACAGTTCCATGTATATGGTAAATGGTTGAAAGGGCGTGCTACACAATAGAAAGTAGCAAACATCTTTAAAAAAAAAGATTGTTTGGTTGTCAGGGAAGAGAAGAAAATACAAGGATAGTAATGTGCAAAGTAAACAGTTGGAGGTTGTATATTTATACTAATCTAAGGCACTATCGCTGTCAATGAGAAATATGAAGAGATATATTATAGTAGATCATTAATAATAATAGAGACGATGGAAATAAATTATGTTTGCTGTAAAGAACTTTAATTTGAATGTTCGCAGTTGGAGTGAATAGAACAAACAAGTGCAACATAATAAAAGAAAGACGAAAGATACGAAAGAAAAAAGTGAAGAGGAAAAAAAGGAGGAGAAAGTAATTAATTAAAGAAATAGGAGACGTGGAAAAAATTATGAAAGAAGGAAATTAGGGGAAAAATAAGGCATTGTAAGAATAACAAAGACACGAATAACAAAAGTGAAATGTATGAAAGGAAGTAAAATAATGTAAGAAATTAAAAAAATGTAAAAAAAAACTAACAACAATAAATAAGCAAATGAAAAAAGAACGAAAAAAGGACAAAAAAAGAAAATAGACGAGAGGAGGGCTATAACGTCAGACAAACACTAAGACAAAAATGAAAGATAAAAAATTTCAAAGGTGAAAAACGAACGGAAATAAAGACAGTATAAAGCCAAAATAAAGAAGGAAAGAATGAAAAGAGAAATAAAAACAATTGTTATTGCACAGTCGGGATGTGTGCACTACAGAATAAACTTTCTTTGCGTTATTTCTGGCAGAAATCGGAATTCCCTTTTTGTCTCCCCTGTTTATGCTAGCTAGCGTTGTCTGATGTATTACCGTAAAAAGTCTGCAAGTAGCAATAGCAGACATTCAGACGACATCACGCGAATTATCGTGCCATTTTGTTGACAAGAAAACACTAGCATAATTTGTAAAACATCCTGTTACAAATATTATTTTTTAAAGATTGAAGTAGCGGTGTGTGGGCGAACAAATCTATAGTTACAGTATTGAAGGTGATTTAGTAACAGCTATGTTGGCAATGTAAAAAAGGTAAAGGATCCCGTTACGCGCCCATTGAGGCATATTGGAAATATGGTGTTAGGCCCATATTTTCTTGACCATCGGCATACTAGGGGTGACGTGGTCAACATCACGCCGGCCGCCTTAACCTTCCCAGAACTGCTCTGGTACCCAGTTGGGGCTGGGTCGACCCAGGAGCCGTTTGCGGCCTAAAAAAATCCCACCTCATCTGGGGATCGAACCATAGACCACTGATCTAGGAAGCCAGTGCACTAACCCCTATGCTACCGCGGCTCCCATGTTGACAATGTGCTCCGTTCTGGTTCCCGGAGGGTCTCTGCACAGACAAAGATTGGTTTGGTTTGGTTTTAAGGACTATCTTCATTGCACACGGACAACTCCATCAATGCTCCGATCTCCCCCCTTTGATCACAAAAGGAGGATATCAGCACAGTGCACGAACTCCGTAGCACTGGCGAGAATCCCAAATGTGTGTATATAGGAATCACACATTCTATAAATATTTTTGTTGTGGGTAGGTCTCTAATTTTTTTTAATTTTGCCAGTTGCAGCGTCCTTATGGCCTACTCTTTACGATTTCCAACTGCCGTGGGATTTTTAACGTGCGCAACTTGCACACTGGACGATTTTTTTCGCCCTTATCCCAGAAGGCTACGCATCCGATCTCAGTACCTAGTAGACCAGGGGGGTATATGACATCATTAGGACCACTGGTTGTGAAAACAATTTTCATAATTTATTTTCCCTCAACTAGGAATCGAACCCGGTACATCTAGAGCTCGAGGCGGACGCCGTACCTCTTAGCCACCCCGACCCCCAAAGAAAGAGTAGAAACTACTACCCTTTGCGGGTTTGTCATAAGAGGCGTCTAAGTATGAGGTTGTGTATGGGGGCTGGCAACCACATGATGTATAGCAAATAGCTACAGAAACCACAACAGAAGCCACCTCAGAAGCCACCTCAGAAAGATCATGTGACTGATGACTGCTTCCAGTAAGGGGAACAACTGTAGTTGTGGCTCCATGCTCCATAAGGATCGCGAAGGAAAATGATTTATGATGTTTTTGTTTTTTTAACGTACGCCCGCTATTACTCGAGGCTAAATCTCAGGTTAGTATATCTCACCTGATTTTACGTGAGTATCCTATTTTCGTTGTACGCTGACAGGTGTCCTCTCGCCATTCAGGCAGATACTCGCCGTCTTCGGACAGTACCCATTAGAGCTGGGTCGGCTCAGGAGACGTTCAGGTTATTCCAGTCCCTGGTCGACGCCCCTCTTTGCAAATGTCCTCGCCAGGGCTCGAATTAATCCAGTCCAAATCCCTGTCGACGACACTACTTCAAATGTGCTCGCCCGGGCTTGAACCTGGATCACCCGATCGCCAGCGCAGTGTGGTAACCATTACACCAGCGCGGCTCCCCAATGATAATGTTGATAAGAGGCTCTGCATAGCTCCTGGGGCAGGATGGGTGGGGGGGGGGGTGGGGATTCGAACAAAGAACATAACCACTGCTCCTGTAGGGTTGTCGTAAGACGCGAATTATAAGAGATTGTGTATGGGGCTGACATATAGAACGATTTGCTGAAGAAACAATTGCCGTAGTAACGTATGGATGCTTCGATGCAGGCTTCCTGCAAAGCGGTCATCTAGAGCAGTAGTTCTCAACGTGGACCATGCCATATTTCTACGGGGTCACAGTAAAATGGTAAAGTACTTTTTTTTCCAGCTAACAGCGACTGTGGAGGAAAGGAGGGGGGGGGGGGGGGGGCCACAGAGGTAAATGAGACTCTGTAGGGGCCCATGAGCAGAAACAGGTTAAGAACCCGTGATCAAGAGTTGTGGCTTACTGCTCGATATTAGCGACAAGAGAACAAATATGATGTTTAATCATAAGTATAGCTCTCTCTTCATTATTGTATAGTGTAGAAACATGGACAACGAACACGCATTTAGAAGAACGAATTGAGGCCTTTGAGACGTGGATATATAGATGATACGCCCTCATATAGGTCGATGACGATTTATTAAGTTTATCAATATTTTTTTTTTCGTACGCCCGCTAATACTCGAGGCGAAATCTCAGGTTATTATTATTATTATTATTTTTTTTTTTTAATGTCTAACCTGACATTGATTTTTACGTGAGTATCCTATTTTCTTGTACAGAGACAAGTGTCCCTCGCCATTCAGGCATATACTCGCCGTTTTCGGAGGTACCCATTAGAGCTGGGTCGGCTCAGGAGCCGCCAGTCCCTGGTCGACGACACTCCTTCAAATGTTCTCGCCAGGTCTCGAGTTAATCCAGTCCAAATCCCGGTCGACGAAAAATCCTCAAATGCCGTCGCCCGGGTTTGATCCTGAATCACCCGGTCGCCAGAGCGGTGTTGTAACTGTAGTGAAATGGACAGAGATACAACGGTAAAATATCTCCAAAGATAACATTTAAGGATAAAAACATAATGCGTAGGCTGCGAATAGTACATGATCGCCTAGACCGCGGGTCATCATCCTCCATAATAATTGACTTGCTAGACAGGAGGGGAACGGAGGATCAAAAAGGAAAAATATGACTGAAAAGATTGCGTGAGACTGGAAAGGCTAAGGAGACGCAATTGGGGGGGAAACGGAGAAAAGTCACGTTTCCCAAGTTGACATAAAAAGTAAGCAACTCGACAGAAGGGACCATAAATATGTTACGCCACAGTCATTTATTGGACGCTTTTGCGCGATACCAAGCCCTTGATTTGAATTCAGCGGCTAAACGCAGATGTTAGGAATATTACAAAATTTAAAAAGTACTTTTTTCTTAATATTAATGTTAGGAATATAAAAATTAGCTGGCCGGATGGCCTATTCTGAGCAGTGAACTAATATGTTCTTAATTTTACAAACGGATAGATAATATTGAAGATAATGACAAAAGACAGTGTTGTTCACATCATCGACAAGACTGTATTGAATCTAAAAGTGTCGCTAATTGCACAAAAAAACACGACCTCGAAACGCAGGTGTTCAAATTTACTTAGTATGGAGGAGAGGGTTTTTGGGTGGTAGCTGTGTCTAAATATAACTTTTAACGACAAAATTTTGGAGGGGAGAGAAAGGTTGGGTCAAAAATCGAGTACATTTTGTAGAAACACAAGTAGAGACGGACAGACTAACAGATAACCATCCATACTTGACTGAAGCATGACTGAAATGACTTTATGGGAGGAAATTTGAAAATTAAAATAAACCTAGGCAGTGATTGGCCACAGACAATCATATCATTAGCGCTCAGACGCGAAAGTGGGGTCATTTCTCAATAGTTGTTCAGTGATAGACACAGATTTTAAAGTGTGGTGATTTCCATATGAAAGAAAGTGTAATAAATTTAGGGACGCCATACTATAGCCAGCAGCTCAGCTGAGTTTTGCTGGCAATTCTGTGTTATTTATTCATAATCTGAGCTGCGAGTTTCTGTTGTCAACAAAGCAGTGTCTATTCAGTTGGTGACTTACTCGAGTGTATCTGTGCAGTTCTTGTGACAGAGACCACCATTATTGCCCGCCAGCACGGAGAGGTGGGATCATCAGTTTTCAGCACCAGAGCTGCAACGACAAGATGAGTGAGCCTCTGGTCTGCTGGACATTCACCAACCCCGTTTAGTTACTAATACCCTCATAAAAATTCCCACCATTTTCTGGACACTGTGTAGTCAATATAGACAGGTGTGATGAGGCCACCCCAACAGCACAAACAGTAACTATCCTCCCAAGTAGATGACTACTAGAACATTTTAATAAAACTAACTAGTATAGTACATATATATGTACACTATTGCATTTATGATATAATATTCCATGCATTTCTTTCATAATTTCTAAATCCTTTTAAGTTCTGGTCAACCTAAAAAATTGATACAGAACAAAATAAATGTAATATAATTCTAACAAAAATTTTACACACGTGAGTTAGTTCAGTGTATTTTAAGATTTGTTAATATAATTAGTCTTCTTAATTATCTGTGGGTGTATTTAGAAACTATCACACCACACTACACATCATTACCCTAGACACTTTACGTAGCCACATTCATAAAAAAAAAAATTAAGTGTGAGGTCGTAGTGGTAGCAAGAAAGGCCTTCTGACAATTCTCAACTACATTTTATCTCAGGAGCCTTCACAGCTGGCCTCATACAATTACATTTAGTAATATCAACATCATACAATACCATCAACACCACTACATAAATTGGGGTCTTGTCCAGGGATAATTAGCCCAACAGTAATATTAGGATCTCCTGGTGGGAGAAATAAAAGTAGGGAAATAAATTGTAAAATTTCCTTTAAAATTAAAAGTGTCCCTGCAGATAAAAGTTGGTGAATCTTCACAGCCAGTAATAATTAATTAGTTAACTGGTTAGTTAGAATTGGTTAGACTATAGTCATAAGAAGTACTTAGTGTATTTACTGGTTAGAGATTTATCTTGTATATTATTATATTGTCTAAAAAGTATGGCGGAGCTGGCAAAATTTAGATCAGCTGCTGTGCTCACCGCGAAGGAGATGGGAATGGATGGTCAAATTTTAATTCAATACGTAACGGCTGAATGTGATAAATATATTGAACGGGAAGAAAGGAGGTTAGCTGAAGAGAAGAGGTTAGAGGCTGATAGAGACATTAAGAGGCTGCAGATTGAGGCAGAAGAAAAACGACAGCAAAGGGAGGCAGAAGATAAAAAGGCCGAAAGGGAGGCAGAAGATAAAAAGGCCGAAAGGGAGGCAGAAGAAAAAAGGTTGACTGCCGAAAGGGAGGCAGAAGATAGAAGGTTGCAGAGGGAGCACGAATTACGACTAAGGGAGCTGGAATTACAAGGCCAGGCTCCTGAAAATGGTGCCAGCCCTTTTGCCTCAGATGCTACGCCTAGTCTGGGAGCCTCAAACTCAGCTATGGGGTTTCATTTAGACCATTTTGTTGAAAAAGACGATGACATAGAGGGGTACCTAGGACGTTTTGAGTTATTAGCTACTACATATGGGTTAGAGAGAGAGAGGTGGAGCTTAAAGCTATCACAAGGATTAAGAGGTACTTCTTATGAAGTATTTGCTAAAATGAACAGGGAAGACCAAGACAATTATGACATGTTAAAGCAGGCTTTGTTATTAAGATACGAGAAGAATGGTGAATTTTATCGTAAGAAATTTAGAAATGCCAAACTGTTGTCTGGGGAGACATACCACCAATTCTCTGCTAGACTAGAAACCTATTTGGAGAAATGGACGGCTCTGGGGAAGACCCAAGATCTTAAAGAAATGATCATGATTGAGCAATTGAGAGAGTCCATGGCTCCAGACATGAGAAAATTTCTCATGGAACAAGGTGCAGAGAAGTTGGGGGGAAATTTTAAATGTTGCTGAGAGGTATCAGGCAGCTCAGGCAGAGGTAAGTGGTGCTAAAAAGAAGCACATAGACAATTTTAAAGCTCCACAGCAATTTAATAAATTTGATACTAGAGAGCAGGGAAATAAAGGTAGGACAAATTTTGAGCGGCCAAGAAATGACTATCGCGACAGAAACTCACAGTTCAATGACCAAAAGTTCAATGAAAGAAAACCGTTGAACCAAGGAAAAAGATGGTGTAAATGGTGCAAGAAGGATAACCATAACACCGAATTTTGTAGAAGGAAACCTTCAAACATTGCTGCAATGAAGTCGGGGACGCAAAGATTAAAGGTTAATCCTAAGGGACAACAGGAACCTTATCACCCCCCAGTTTGTGAGGATGTTATTTGTAATGGGGTCACCATAAGGTGCCTTTATGATACAGGTTTGGATTATGATTCAGTTGTGAAGTCTAGCCTAGTGGACCCAAGTCAGTATACCACAGAAACAGTGGAAATACAAGGGGCGACTAAGGACATACCACTCATGACACTTCCCATCGCAAGGATAACGGTGAAAACTCGCTATGTGGAAGGAGAAATCAGAGCAGCAGTGATAGATGAACCAATCTACCCTCTGATATTGGGGTGTAGATACGTCTTCTTGGGGAACCCCGAGAAACCTGTGATCATGGCGACAGTGCAGACCAGGTCACAGAAGAAGGAGGAAGAAGGTGAACCTATAAATGCCCATCCAGAGGAGATGAGGAAGGCGCAGGCTGAGGATAGGACACTCAAGCCATGTTTTAAAAAATTGCCCAAATGCCACACACCTCCGAGCAAGGGGGAATATTTCATGAAGAACAAACTCTTATACAGGAAGGCCGGAACTGGAACAAATGGTCACAACCAGCTGGTTCTTCCCACTTCATATAGAGATAAAGTGATGGAACTCGGGCATGCGATTCCCTTCAGTGGTCACATGGGGATCAGCGCCACAGGACAGCGTATAGCTTGTCATTACTTCTGGCCAGGGATAACGGAGGATATAAAAAGATATGTCAAATCCTGCCCAGAATGTCAAAGGGTAGCTCCAAAGCACTGGACGGCTCCTGCAACTCTAGGGGAAATGCCCATAGTGGGAACACCTTTTGAGAGGGTTGCAGTGGATATTGTAGGACCTCTCACTCGGACCAAGAGGAGGAACAGTTACATCCTTACTCTGGTGGACACTTGTTCTATGTGGGGAGAGGCGGTAGCCCTGCCATCAATTGATTCAAAACATGTAGCAGAGGCACTACTTACAATATTTACCCGATTAGGATTCCCGCATCAAATCTTGACGGATAATGGTTCTCAGTTCAAGGGGAAACTAACGGAAGAAGTTTTTAAGCTATTTCAAGCCAGGCACTTTCATTGTAGTCCGTACCATCCACAAGGGAACGGCCAGGTAGAGAGGTTCAACGGGACTCTCATTTCTATCCTGAGAAAGCTGGCACACGAAAAACCGGATCTGTGGGATCAATTCCTGCCCGCCGCATTGTTTGCGTACCGGGAGGTACCACATAGTTCAACCGGGATGGCTCCCGCAACTCTGCTATTTGGGAGGCCAATAAAAGGTCCATTAGAAGCTTTATTAAGGACCTGGACAGATGAGAAGGCGGAAGAGACTGTTACCTCATCGTATCAATATGTGAACGAACTGACCACTCGTTTGAAAGCTGGATGGAAACTGGCAAATGATAATTTGAAACAAGCCAGGAAGAAACATGCAGCATATTTTAATAGGAAGGCAAAGGACAGGGAACTGGCAGTCGGAGAGAAGGTGCTGCTTCTACTACCCGGAAGCCAGAATAAATTACAAATTGGTTGGCAAGGTCCATATACGGTTTTAGAGAAGGTGTCTAGAACAAACTATAAAATTGACAAAAAGGGGAAGGAAAAAGTTTATCATGTAAACCTGTTAAAGAAGTATCTGGACAGACCACTCCAGGAAAGCACCCCCTTATTGACCTTGGCTATTGCAACCCAGGTGCAAAAAGAACCACTCACCTCACATGAATACCCATTACATCCTTGTGAAACAGCAGCACAGGTAAAAGTCAGTAAGCACCTGACTAAAAACCAGAGGGAGAGAGTTCAACAAGTTCTGGAGGAACATACAGATGTATTAACAGATAAACCAGGCCATACAAATTTGCTACAGTATGACATGAAACTGGTAGACTCAAACCCAATCTGTATGAGAGCCTATTCTATTCCGTTCGCGAAGGAGAAGGCATTGAAGGAAGAAATAGATATTTATTGAAGGAGGGGATTATTTCGCACAGTGAATCATCTTTTAGTTCTAGTGTCGTTTTGTTGAGAAAACCGTCTGGGGAACACAGACTGTGCATAGATTACAGGAAACTGAATGCTGTCACAGAAGGACAAGTGGATCCATTACCAGACACAAAACAGTTATTTGCCAGACTGAACAAGGCAAAATACTTTTCAAATGTGGATCTTAGTAAAGGCTATTACCAGATCCCAGTGAAGCCTGAAGTGAGACCTTATTTGGCTTTTAGCACTTCGGATGGACATTATGAATTCAATATGCTACCATTCGGACTGAAAAATGCTCCGAGTGTGTTTTCAAGGATGATGCGAAAATTGTTGGACCCCCTGAATAACCCATGTATCACGAATTTCATGGATGATATTCTCGTCGCCACAGAGACATTTGAAGAACACATTGAAGCTCTGGAGATGTTGTTTGATAGACTTCGGGAGGCGAATTTGACTGCTAGGCCAACAAAATGTTGTATTGGATGCAAAGAGTTGGAATTCTTGGGGCACACTGTATATCAGGGTAATATGACCCCTGATCCTAAGAATTTGGAAAAACTGCAGAGAGCACCTAGGCCGCAAACAAAAAAGGACGTGCGATCATTCGTGTCGTTATGCGGATTTTATCAGAAATACATCAAAAATTTTAACGCTATTTGTGCTCCTCTGACTGATCTGACTCGCAAGGGACTTCCAGATAAAATTATTTGGACTGCACAATGTGAACTAGCGTTCCAAGAGTTAAAGGAAAAACTCACTAGCAAGCCTATTCTCAAACTGCCTGATTTGACACAGGACTTTGTCTTAAGAACCGATGCAAGTAATGTAGGACTAGGAGGGGCTTTGTTGCAAAGATCATCTTCACCTGATGGGGAACTGAAACCAGTCGCTTATGCAAGCCGTAAATTGAATAAGGCGGAACAAGGATACTCCACAAGCGAAAAAGAATGTTTAGCGTTAATCTGGGCAATAAAGAAGTTTCAAATCTATCTGTATGGTAGGACATTTGTGGTGGAGACGGACCATCAGCCTCTCGTGTTCTTGTCTCAGGCTAAGCATGAAAACGCAAGATTGCTGAGGTGGTCTTTGTTGCTTCAACCTTATCAGTTTAGTATCCAATATATCCCAGGCAAATTGAATGTCGGTGCAGATTTCCTCAGTCGGCACCCCTGTGATCAAAATTAGAGTAGTGGCAAACGTGAGGAGCAATTTTACCTATGTGTATCGCTGGTGTTGGAACTTGCCATAGGCATGTTTTCAAGTGGGGAGATGTGTAGTGAAATGGACAGAGATACAACGGTAAAATATCTCCAAAGATAACATTTAAGGATAAAAACATAATGCGTAGGCTGCGAATAGTACATGATCGCCTAGACCGCGGGTCATCATCCTCCATAATAATTGACTTGCTAGACAGGAGGGGAACGGAGGATCAAAAAGGAAAAATGTGACTGAAAAGATTGCGTGAGACTGGAAAGGCTAAGGAGACGCAATTGGGGGGGAAACGGAGAAAAGTCACGTTTCCCAAGTTGACATAAAAAGTAAGCAACTCGACAGAAGGGACCATAAATATGTTACGCCACAGTCATTTATTGGACGCTTTTGCGCGATACCAAGCCCTTGATTTGAATTCAGCGGCTAAACGCAGATGTTAGGAATATTACAAAATTTAAAAAGTACTTTTTTCTTAATATTAATGTTAGGAATATAAAAATTAGCTGGCCGGATGGCCTATTCTGAGCAGTGAACTAATATGTTCTTAATTTTACAAACGGATAGATAATATTGAAGATAATGACAAAAGACAGTGTTGTTCACATCATCGACAAGACTATTGAATCTAAAAGTGTCGCTAATTGCACAAAAAAACACGACCTCGAAACGCAGGTGTTCAAATTTACTTAGTATGGAGGAGAGGGTTTTGGGTGGTAGCTGTGTCTAAATATAACTTTTAACGACAAAATTTTGGAGGGGAGAGAAAGGTTGGGTCAAAAATCGAGTACATTTTGTAGAAACACAAGTAGAGACGGACAGACTAACAGATAACCATCCATACTTGACTGAAGCATGACTGAAATGACTTTATGGGAGGAAATTTGAAAATTAAAATAAACCTAGGCAGTGATTGGCCACAGACAATCATATCATTAGCGCTCAGACGCGAAAGTGGGGTCATTTCTCAATAGTTGTTCAGTGATAGACACAGATTTTAAAGTGTGGTGATTTCCATATGAAAGAAAGTGTAATAAATTTAGGGACGCCATACTATAGCCAGCAGCTCAGCTGAGTTTTGCTGGCAATTCTGTGTTATTTATTCATAATCTGAGCTGCGAGTTTCTGTTGTCAACAAAGCAGTGTCTATTCAGTTGGTGACTTACTCGAGTGTATCTGTGCAGTTCTTGTGACAGAGACCACCATTATTGCCCGCCAGCACGGAGAGGTGGGATCATCAGTTTTCAGCACCAGAGCTGCAACGACAAGATGAGTGAGCCTCTGGTCTGCTGGACATTCACCAACCCCGTTTAGTTACTAATACCCTCATAAAAATTCCCACCATTTTCTGGACACTGTGTAGTCAATATAGACAGGTGTGATGAGGCCACCCCAACAGCACAAACAGTAACTATCCTCCCAAGTAGATGACTACTAGAACATTTTAATAAAACTAACTAGTATAGTACATATATATGTACACTATTGCATTTATGATATAATATTCCATGCATTTCTTTCATAATTTCTAAATCCTTTTAAGTTCTGGTCAACCTAAAAAATTGATACAGAACAAAATAAATGTAATATAATTCTAACAAAAATTTTACACACTTGAGTTAGTTCAGTGTATTTTAAGATTTGTTAATATAATTAGTCTTCTTAATTATCTGTGGGTGTATTTAGAAACTATCACACCACACTACACATCATTACCCTAGACACTTTACGTAGCCACATTCATAAAAAAAAATTAAGTGTGAGGTCGTAGTGGTAGCAAGAAAGGCCTTCTGACAATTCTCAACTACATTTTATCTCAGGAGCCTTCACAGCTGGCCTCATACAATTACATTTAGTAATATCAACATCATACAATACCATCAACACCACTACAGTAACCACTACGCTAGCGCGGCTCCTCATTTTAGTTCCATGTGGGGCACATATCCTCAACAAAAATCACGCCACGCGCATGCGCACTATCCTGTCTGTTCAAGGTTTTTTTCGTGTCTTCTTATCCCTTTTACGTTTGTCCCTAGTTCACTTGTCCATTGCACCAAGTGGCGATGCTGCCCACGGCGGCACCTCAGATTGAGCGACAAGAAGCTCTCACAGCAAGCAGAAGAGAGGAGAACACGTCGAAAGGAACATCAGGAAAATAAGCAGCTGAGTGCTGTCACCTCAGGGGCACACTCCCACAGTCACGTATGACTGAAAGAGCTGTTTTTAGTTCACTTGTCCATGTGTTTGTTTGGTCTCTCTTCATAAAAGCCGAAACAACAGTAAACCCTGTCAGTTTCATCAAAATCAGATTTAAAAAACAAAAAAGGAGAGACAAAATAGACTGAATGAAAGATAAAAATTTCGACAGAGAAACGTTATCATATAGTGAGCATTTTCTAGCGAAACAAAAATATTGAAAAAATAAATAAATATTTACTGGAACAAACATGCAAACTCTGCCAGGGATGGATAGTGAATCTAAAGTTCACAGTCTACTTTAAAAGAATGGTTTTTTTAAGTTTTTGCTTCACTTTTATTCATTTTTGTATTGCCCAGGTCTATCATTTTCGTGTATAGGTTACACTGACGAAAGTGTTCCACCGAAAACATCTAAGTGTTTTCTAAAGCATCTGTAAAACGCATAAAAGTACTATTTAGTAAGATCAGCTCAGATAACATGCCATCTTCACATCGAAGTTTGATTGCATTGTATCTTCAAAGTTTCTTTCTCATGCCTTGATAGTAAACTTTGGTGATAGGCTGTTTTGTAGTTTACCCTGTATGTAGTCAACAATGTTAAATTATAGTATAGTAGTAGTAGAAGTAGATCATTCGAAATGAAATGCTACAGAAGGATGTTGAGAATAACCTGCACAGAAAAAAAAACCAACAGAGAAGTACTGCACTCACTAAATGTACAGGAACATTAGCTCCTAAATACCATCGCAATAAGGAAGCTGAAATTTTTCGGTCATATAAAAAGACATAATAGTATGGAAAAATTAGTGATGGAAGGCATGGTCCCTGGAAAAAGGGGAAGGGGTCGACCTAGACGACAGTGGACCCAGGACATCACAGAGAGTCTGAACTTGTCTTTGGCTGATGCAGGTCGACTTGCCCAGAATCGTGATGCGTTCAGAACAGCTGTAATGGAGACAACGTTCTGGAGAGAATACGTCACATGATGATGATTAGTAGTAGGCCCCCTTCAGTCCTAACTGACCATGGGAATGCGCCCCTGAGGTGATAGCCAACAGCTGCTTTATTTGGCCTTGTGTTCCTTTCTGTGTGTTCTTTTCCCTTCTGCTTGTCGTGAGAGCTTCTTTTCGCCCAATTTGAGGTGGCGCCGTAGAGGCCATCGCCGCGTGGTGCGATCGGCAGCTTCATTATCTCCCAATTTGCTGAATTTATGTCCAGTGCCTTCATGTCTCTCTTGCACACCAATTTGAACCTCAGCTGCGATCGCCCAACTGTTCTCTTGCCATCTACCAGTTGCCCATAGAAAATATCTTATATTTTAAATTACTTGTTAAATGTGGAACTAGTGATAAGAACCAGCCAAATGCCAGTTGAACAGAGACGCTGGAGAGGGATAGGACACACACTGAGAATATCTGTTGACAGCGTTACTGGGCAGTCCTGGTTCTGGAATCCACAGTGCAGGAGAGGTCGAGGAAGACAAAGGAACACACGGAGAAGAGAGATGGAGACACTCATATAGGGGATGACGGCGACACGGAAAGACCTTGACCTGAGGGCTCGAAATAGGAAGACTTAATATAAGTTTGTTGAAGGCCTATGTCACATGACAGGAAGACTTGATATAAGTTTGTTGAAGGCCTAAGTCACATGACAGGAAGACTTGATATAAGTTTGTTGAATGCCTATGTCACATGACAGGAAGACTTGATATAAGTTTGTTGAATGCCTATGTCACATGACAGGAAGACTTGATATAAGTTTGTTGAAGGCCTATGATTCTTGGGGAGATGAAAAGTGGTGATGAATGAGAAATTACTTGTTAATGTTGTTGAAATTTTGTTGGCTTTAAGTTTGTACAGTGTACAGTGAAAAAGGCACGCACACCATTATTGCAGGCAGACGCTGGAACTGGGTTGGCCATGTCCTTAGAAGGAACCCTGACACCATCACCAGAACTGCTATGCTATGGACCCCAGAAGGACGGCGACAGAAAGGCATACCAAAGCCAACCTGGCGGAGAACAGTGGAAGGTGACATGCAATGCGTGAACCAGAGTTCGGGCACGGCACGAAGGACGTCCACCAACCGAGCAAATTCGGACAGTTTGTTGCTGCCTTACAAGACGCCACTAGGCGTGATGACCACTGACTGAATTGTCAGTCAGGGGCTAAGGATCCAAGGAGAAGAAGTTTCTACAGAAATGGGGTACACCTTCTTGTACAACCCTTCTGCTACATGCCAGTAAGGTACAGCTTTCAACCCTTCTACGACATGCCAGTAAGGTACAGCGTTTAACCCTTCTGCGACATGCCAGTAAGGTACAGCGTTACTATTCTTTACTCACTTTTCGCAGAAGACACTAACATGGATTTATTAATTTAATTTACTTAAGATATGTAATCTACAGGGAGATGATGGTTATTTAATTAATTAATATGACCAGTTCATCAACCTTTGTCTGCAGAAGAACCTCTACCTTAAACGCGAAATGACCATCAATGCAAATAGGCAGTCGGTAATGTCAGAGAAAGATAATTCTTCTGTACTGTATTATCATTTGCCAAGTTAAACTTCCCACGAGAATTCTAAGTATGTTTGAATTTGTTCCGCATTACGTTACTTCAACAAAGTAATGTTCCACGCTTTCTTACGATTGCTCTTATCCCGGCTGCAGGCAACCTACTTCAGAAATACTAAGCTCTCTAAAGATCTACCATGATAAAGTCGTGTCTATATTCAGGTATCAAAGTATTTGGAATTTGAAATACGTGCAACCTATCATGAACATCAGCAGGTGCCATCTTCACATTGAAGGTCGGCTGAAATGGATCTCCGACGTCTTCTATTTTTTTGTCTTGATGGTGCACTTTGATAGACTCTGGCCTGTGATCTCTCGATGTTATCTTCCTACTTATAGCGCTGTCTTCCTCTTGCAGGTTTGCCTTCAACTCTTCCTTCTATTATGGTCTTCAGTAAGGTGTTATGTCGCTTTACGTGTCCAAAATATTTTAGCTGTCTGATTTTGATCTCCTTCAGTAAACTCTTTTCATTCCAAGGTTTTCTCATCATCATCATCAGTTGCCATCTCCACAACGAAGGTTGGCTGTAATGGATCTCCAACGTCTTCTGTCTCTTGTCTTGATGGTGCACTCTGATAGACTCTTTCCTGTCCATCTCTTGATGTTGTTGTAGCCGGGGCAGGTGTTCCTTAGGACTGGAACGGCACCATATTACCTTCATGTGGCAGTGCCGGTATATGCAGTATTTTCAGTTTACTTTACAGAGAGCAGATGTTTAACTGGCCTAATCACCAGAGATTTAGATTTCTCTCTTAAATTTGTGTTACCAGGTTCGATTTTCTTCTCTTAGGTGTTGATGTAGCGAATTTAATTGAAATGGATAGATTTCTTATCTAGATCTCAAAACTGTAGTAATTCACCTTTTCAACAGCGTTCGATTTCATGCAAAACTTTTAATATCTTTCAGCATGAAACTTAAAATTTCAACAAAGTCTGGAATTCAGAACATTTTTTACAATAATAAGTATAATAAAATTCTATCATCTCATCAGATGCTTTCATCGATGCAAAAATCCCTTTTTGCATCCTTGTCTCGTAGGCCTACTCAATTGTCAAATATGGCGAACCTTCTCATTCCACCGTGTTCCTTCTTTTAAGTTACAGTCTTATTTTAGGTTCGACGACATTTACCCATCTCCTCAGATTTGTCCTTGATTTCTTTATAATCATAAGCATTCCTTGAGTTAAATGCTTTCCAACACAAGAATATTTTCTACTCTACATGGTTTGAGGTGTAAGACTATTTTTTGCAAATTGACTCAAATCCTCGAACCTAGTTCTGCTGCGACTAGGGTTGGGAGCTCTATTCAAAATACATATTTAACGATTGTCACTACTTACGCCAGTAAGAAATATATATATATATATAACCACTCAATGTCCTGAAATACACATTTTATAAGAAATGTTGAAGTTTGATTTTCTCAAACTAAGAAATATGTAGAGCTGGACCAGATACGACCTCTTGAGTTGCGCTCTTTCATTCTACTGCTAAAATGGCGTCGTTGTTCCACTTTCCCCGGGGTAAATCTGAGCTATCCGATTGGTCAGGGGAAATCACCCAATTATTAGAAATGGCGTGTAGAAGCGACTCTACCCTAAATATGTGACACTATTTATTATTTTCTGTTTCTCATAAAATATAAAATTATGGGGTGGTCTGTGCTTCCTCTGTCTTGTAAGAATATAGTCTGTTTCCAAAGGAACAACTATGTACACGGCCAATTGTATAGCGCTGTCTTTTAGCCTTCAACTCTCCCTTCTGTCGCAAACTTTTAATGTGGCCAAAGTATTTTAGCTGTCGA
Organism: Oreohelix idahoensis; assembly: GCA_024509875.1. NCBI lineage: Eukaryota > Metazoa > Mollusca > Gastropoda > Stylommatophora > Oreohelicidae > Oreohelix > Oreohelix idahoensis. The sequence continues at coordinate 39,715 of JAMPIV010019156.1, forward strand.
ACTTTGACCTCCCTCATTAGTTCTCTTTTCATACCTAGATTTTCTAGGACCTCCTTATTTGTTTTCATCTCTTTCCATGAGATACGCCCCATTCTTCTATATATCCACATTTCAAGAGCCTCAATTCTTTCTTCCAGCTGCTTATGCATCGTCCATGTTTCTGCACCATACAGAAATGCAGAATATATATAACACTTTATGATTCTCAGTTTTAATTTGTGAGATAACTGTTTGGATGTCAGTATATGTTTCATGTTGTTGAATGTAGCTTTGGCCATTCCTATTCTCTTCTTGATTTCTGTTTCACATCTGCCATCTTCTGTTATTATATGACCGAGATATACGTAGCTCTTGACTTGTTCCAGGATTTCCCCATTTACGCTTATCTTTAATGTGGGTTTATCGTCTGTTTTGCTAATTATAATAGTTTTTGTTTTCTCAATATTAATGTCGAGTCCATATTCACGACTTATACTGTTCACTTGCTTCACTAGTTCTTGTAACTCCTGTTCGCTTTCAGCTAACAAAACGGTATCATCTGCATATCTAAGGTTGTTTATTGACCTTCCACTGATGTTCAGTCCTGGTATTTCCTGTATCTGTTTGAAAATTTTTTCGGTGTATAAATTAAATAGGCAGGGGGACAGCACACAACCTTGTCTGACACCTCTTTTTATGTCTATGTATGGTGAATAATTCCTTCCAGATCTTACTGTGGCAGTTTGCTCCCAATAAAGGTTACTGAGTATTCTTATATCTTTTCCATCAATACCTATGTCTTCGAGGCATTCAATTATTTTCTCATGATGGACTCTTGTCAAAAGCCTTCTTATAGTCAATGAAGCACATATACATACTTTTTTGGACCTCTGTATATTTTTCTGCTAATATTCTTAGGCAAAATATTGCCTCTCTTGTTCCACTGTTCCGTCTAAAACCAAACTGTTCTTCCTGGATTTCGCTGGCTACTTTACTTTTTATTCTTTCCTGTATGATTTTGAGCAGTATCTTAATTGCATGACTCATCAGGCTGATTGTTCTGAAGTCTGAACATTCTGTTGCATTTGGTTTTTTGGGCAATGTTATAAAAACTGATGTCTTCATGTCGTGTGGTATATATCCTGTATTGTATACATCGTTGCATATTTCTGTGATTGTATCTATACCAAAGCTCTCCAGAGCTTCTATCATTTCAATTTTTATGTTATCCATGCCTGCTGATTTTCCTTTTTGTATCATATGAATGGCATTCTCTACTTCTGATCTGAGAATGTTTAAGCCTTCATTAGAATCTGGTGATGGTTTTTTACCTCTGTTGTCCTCGAATAATTCTTTTACGTATTCTGCCCATCTGTTTGATATGTCTTTCTCATCAAGTAATATTACACCATTTTTGTTCTTGATACAGCTTCCTCCTTGTGCAAACCGTGACCGATTTGATAATTTCTTTATTTCTTCATGCATATCTCTTGTCCTGTGCTTTGCTTCCAAGTCTTCTATTTCCTTGCATTTTGTTTCTATCCACCGTTCTTTTGCTTCTCTACACATAGTACGTATGTCATTGTCTATTGTTTTATATTCTGGAGTGTTTTTTGCTTTCTTTCTTTCGGTCATTTTATTCAAGATGTCATCTGTCATCCAAATTTGATTTTTCTTAGACTCCTTTTTAGGTAAATTTGCATGCGCTGATTGTATGCTTGTTTTTAAGCATTCCCATTTTGCGGTTGCTTTTTCTTCTGGGTTTTCTCTTCTATACTGCTCCATGCTTTCTGTCAATAACTGTTGATATTTATTTTTGACGTCGATTAAATATTTCTGTTTTATATCTGGTTGTTTCAGCGCTGATATTTCTATCTGGGGTTCCTCCTGTCTTCTGTTTCCTGCTCTTTTCAGCTTTATATTTACTTTGATGACGACTGGATTGTGACCTGAATTTATGTCGGCGCCAGGATATGTCTTTGCACTTGTGACACTGTTCTTAAATCTATGTTTTATCATGATATAGTCGATTTGATTTCGTGTTATATCTCCTGGGCTTTTCCATGTGTATTATTTCCTTGGGTGGTGTTCAAAAAAGATGTTACATATGACCAGCTGGTTTTCTTCACAGAACTGGATAAGTCTGTCTCCTCTATCATTTCTTGTCCCTAATCCATACTGTCCTACTATTTTCTTGTATTTTCCTTTTCCTACTTTTGCATTCATATCACCCATTACTATCAACACATCTGTAGATTTGACTGGTTTAAGTGTGTGTTGTAGCTCTTCATAGTATTCTTCTATTTCTTCCTCGCTGTGATCTTTAGTTGGTGCATAAGTTTGTAAGATTGATATGTCGAATGGCTTTGCTCTCATTTTTAGTAACATCATTCTGTCGTTGTGTGTCCAGTATCCACATACGTATTTTTCTAACTCCTTCTTTATCAACATTCCTACCCCTCTTTCATGTTTTTCTCCGCCTGAGTGTATAAGAGTGTACTGGTCTCTTTTTATGTAGCCTGTATCCAAAAGTCTTGCCTCTGCAACTCCCAGTATATCGAGTTTCATGTCTGTTGCTTCTAATATAAGATTGTCAAGCTTTCCTTCTCCGTTCAGAGTTCTAACATTCCATGTTCCTATTTTTAGGCTTCTCCTACTAGTTTTTAGGTGGTCTTTCTCAGAATGCTCCCTTTCAACAGGACCTCTTAATTTGTTTTCTTCTCTTTCCTTGAGATGTGACCCATTCATCTACATAACCACATGTCAAGAGCCTCAATTCTTTCTCCTAATTGCTTGTTGAACGTCCATGTGTCTACACCATAGAGTAATGAAGAATATATAGATCACTTTATGATTCTCAGTTTTAATTTGTGAGTTAATTGTTTAGATGTCAGTATGTGTCTCATGATGTTGAATATAAATTTGACCATTAATATTCTCTAATTAATATTCTCTACATGTTTTCCAGGATTTTCCCATTTATGCTCATCGTTAATGTGGGCTTATCGTCTGCTGTGCTAATTATCATAGTTTTTGTTTTCTCAGTTTTAATGTCCAGTCCATATTCGTGACTGATGCTGTTTACTTACTTCACTAATTCTTGTAAGTCCCGTTCATTTTCAGCTAACAACACGGTATCATCTGCATATCTAAGGGTTGTTTATTGATTATCCACTGATGGTAAGTCTTGGCATTTCCTGTTACCTGTTTGAAAATTTTGTCAACCTAAATATAACTTTAATCTCTGTTTGACAATCTACTTCCTGCAATTTCAAGAAAAATTCAAACTAACTCACATGTAACCAACTTAACTTCACCTCAAAGAAAAAATTGTATTCCTATATCATGCAGGTCAAGACTAAAGTGTATTTTTGTCAGCTAGCTAGATGACACAGTTATTCTTTCAAACAGTGCCAAGGGACTGGAACAGTTAATTCTGTCTGTCAAAAGACACAGTGAGGATCAGAACCTTTTTCTGATCACAAAAAAAAAAAAAAAAACAAAGATAATGTTCACAGACAAAACAAGATACCAACCAAAATTTACCATCATTATGAGGAAATTTTTTTTTTTTTTTTTTTTTCTTAACCAGCGGCACTTGGGCTTTCAGCCCTTCGGCCCAATGACATGTCATTGCGAGGCTGGGGAACCTGAGGACTTTCCTTCCAACCCGGTCAGGAGCTTCGCTCCTTCCCATCCACAGAGGGTTTATCACAGGAGCCGTTCAGGTTATTCAGTCAAATTTCCGGTCGTAAACATTCCTTCAAACGCTGACGCCCATGGTTTGAACCATGAACACCTGGTCGTCAGTACAACGCCGAAGCCATTACACCAGCGCGGCTCCCAAATGAGGAAATTGAAAATGTCACAAATTTTGAATATCTTGGCTCCATAATTAACAACACTGGAGACTGCTCAAAAGAGGTCAGAAGGAGACTGGCCATAGCATTGCAGAGGTTAAATAAAATGAAGAACCTATGGCATAACACCAGCAAATTAATAAAAGTAAAACTTCTGAGAACGTGCATCTTTCCGGAAGCAACATATGGATGTGAAACATTAAAGAAAAAAATCGAATCTTTCGAAGCAAAGTGTTACAGAAAAATTATCAGAATATCTTGGACCAAGAAGAAGAAAAATATAGACATCTTACACGACCTGAACATCGAGGAAACTGGCTCATAAACAATATCATATCCCGGAAACTGAAATATTTTGGTCACATTAAAGGTCATAGTGGCTTAGAGAGAGCAGTGATGGAGGGTATGGTACCTGGAAGGCGAGGCAGGGGCCGACCAAGACGACGGTGGACACAGGACATTGAAGACACCTTGAACATGACAATGGAGGAGGCAGGAGGGCTGGCTAGAGATCGAGAGTCTTTCAGGCGGGCTGTGATGAGAGCGACGTTCTGCAAAGGACATGCTACATGATGATGATGAGCTAGTGACTTTTCACAGGGAATGAGGAAAAATGTACATTTATCTCCGAAATACGGGAGCCGTGCTGGCGTAATGGTTACCACACTGCGCTGGCGATCGGGTGATCCAGGTTCACGCCCTGGCGAGACATATGACCAGTTCATCAACCTTTGTCTGCAGAAGAACCTCTACCTTAAACGCGAAATGACCATCACTGCAAATAGGCAGTTAGTAATGTCAGAGAAAGATAATTCCTTCAGTACTGTATTATCATTTGCCAAGTTAAACATCCCACGAGAATTTTAAGTATGTTTGAATTTCTTCGACCGGGACTTGGACTGGATTAATTCGAGTCCTGGCGAAGACATTTGAAGAAGTGCCTTCAACCAGGGGACTGGAATAACCCGAGCGGCTCCTGAGCACAAACCCTCTGTGGATGGGAAGGAATAGGGTTGGAAGGAAAGTCTATAGGCTCCCCAGCCTCGCAATGCCATGAAATTTGTTTCATGTCATTGGGCCGAAGGGCTGAAGCCCAAGTGCCGCTAGTTAGGAAAGAAAAATCCCCGAGATACCGCAATTTTTTAACGCCAGTGTGGTGAAGTGGGATGTTATAAATATTTATAGGGGACTTAGTGTACTGACTGAGATCAGCTGTGAAGGTATATATATATCTAATAAGAGTAGTGTATTATATATCACCTTACTTGCTACCACATATCTATATATCTCAGTCAGAATTATTCTGGAATAGTGTGATGACTACGTTATGTGTCTAGGGTATGTGTATGATGAAGTGTAAGTCACAACAACAGACAGATAAACAATTTAATTTAATCCACTACTCTTAACAACACTGTGACACTCACATACATATAACACTCTATGAGAATATCTTAAAGAAGTCACTCGTAACTTTTCAAATAACAATATGTATTCATTACTGGCATGAATGAATATGTGTCCTGATTCAACTACAAGGGAACCAGGAATCACAATCAATTTAAATTACAAGTTATGTACAGAATGTATTTAATATGAATATTGTAGTGACCTATATTATTACAAATGTTCTATGTGTGTCAGTTGTGTAGTAGTAAAATGAGGTAATACTGGTTTTGTTTTGTTCAAGCTCTGTTGGTATTTGTCATCATGACTTCAATAGTTTGTCTTTAGGGACTAGTATTGGAGATGTTCACAGTTCCTGATTTTAAGACAAGTAAATTCCCCTCTTAATGTTAATTTTACAAAGTCAGTTCAAGATGAGGGGACATAATGTTGAGCTCAGCTGGCCAAGTTAGCTTATCTGGCGTGATGGCGGCAGGAAAGGACTCCTCTGCTCGAATTCTCCTCTGGGCTCTGGAGACACCTCACTGATAGCTAAAAGGACCAAGGAGTATGCTGTCCGACACTGGATTCAGCAAAGCTCTGACTAGGTGCTGCTCAGTACCATCAAGACCACTGTCCCACAATTCATACGAATAAACACAGATACGTTGATTAGCAATGAATTCTGGCACAAACTGGCACAAATTCCCATCTGCTTATCTTCCAGGCTTTTATTTAGCCAAATATAAGCTGGCTTCAACGCACTGATGCTTTATCAATCTTATTTAAACAAGTGGTTTCGAACTAACGCTCCCAAGTGTGTATATCAGCGAGTCTGACCAATGAGCCCCGTTTCGACAAGTGTTTGAAAAAATGTTACCTTTCCCCGTTTCCCCTAACAACCAAGATAGTATTTATAGCCCGACCAATCGTGGTTAGGCTTTCATTTGTTGCGCTCCAATCAATTTGGAGTTTACATGGTAGGCTATTTCTGTAACGTAAATTTTTTTCAAACACGTTAAAAAAAAATCTTATGAGCAGAAATGATTTTATGCTGTCAGGCACCCCCAATATTTTATTTTGGGTATAATTTATTCATTCCTGGACTATTTGCGTAACGTTTTACATATTATTTGTCAGCAAGCCCTAAGGAACCCAAAAATACAAATTTAAAGGAGCTACGTGGCTGCGTTCAAAATATGCAATTTCTTCTACCTCCTGTTTCGAAGATGTGCTGTCTGGGTACTGTTATGTTTTCAACCGTAAACCCATCTAATGTTATCTTTTCTAATAAGAGTTTTTTATGATTTATAAACCTAACTCTGGGAAAGGGTAGTGTATTTTATCACTGTCCGTCTGAAAAAAAATTAGTGCATGTAGACTTACACGCGTGATGGCAGCATTTGTGTATCGCGCGACGCGTGTTGCATGGGTTCCTGATTTTCAGCCCTCCCCTCTCTCTTTATCCTTTTGTCCATCTGTTCGTTCGTTTTGGTAACGCAGTATAATTAATGTTAGGATTAATTTAGGTCATTACGCAGTACGTCTCAATGTTTTTCTTAGAAATGCAGCACACGTTTCATTGAAGAAGGCGGGTAATAATACAGTAAGCTTTTATATCAACGTGAAAGCGTTACAATTTGCAGACGAAGCAGAAAACAAGGGGGATTTCGAGTACATTCTTTGTGACAGCACTGTTATTTTCCCATTGCTCTTCTCTTTATTAATTTTATTTGTTAGGCTTTATATTTACCTAATAATTTATATATGTGGATTAGAATATTTCACGACACCTCCCCTCTTAAAACAGACATTATATGTCAGTCCTTTATTCTATATACACATAGAGAAATTTATTATTATTTCTGGGGTTTACGGTGATTCTCATCACACGGATGGCGGCTTAAAAAATCCGCTCCCAAATTGGTTTTTCCAGATATATACTCAATGCTAAAATTATATGGAGCCAGAAGTAAAGACCATCGGAGTAACCTAGAGTTCTCATGCTTAGCCTGTGCTAGAAACGATAAAGGTTTGTGATCTGTTTGCAACTTAAATGCCTTCCCATATAGATAAATATTGAATTTCTTTATTGCCCATATTACTGCAAGACATTCTTTTTCGCTAGTTGAGTAGTTGATTTCAGCTTTATTCAACTTTCTGCTAGCATATGCCACTGGGCTTAATTCCCCATCCAATGCATCTGATTTCTGTAGTAGAGTTGCACCTAACCCAATATTACTTGCATCCGTCCTTACTATGAATTCTTGACTTAAGTCAGGTAATTTCAAAATGGGTTTACTTGTGAGCTTTTCCTTCAATTCTTGGTAAGTCATTTCACATTGTGGTGTCCATGTAATGCGATCTGGATGTCCTTTACGTGTCAATTCCGTTAAAGGTGCACATATGGAATTAAAGTTTTTTGATATACTTCTGGTAGAAACCACATAATGAGACAAAGGATCTCACGTCCTTCTTGGTTTGTGGTCTCGGGGCTTTCTGTAGTTTTTCTAAATTCTTTGGGTCAGGGGTCATATTTCCCTGATAAACTGTGTGTCCCAAAAATTCCAATTCTTTACATCCAACGCAACATTTGGTTGGACGGGCTGTTAAACTGGCAAACAGCTGATTTGTATCCGGCAATGGATCCACCTGTCCTTCTGTAATAGCATTCAGTCTCCTGTAATCTATACAGAGTCTATGTTCTCCAGAGGGCTTCCTTAAGAGTACAACACCGGAACTATACGAAGACTCACTGTGCGAAATAATTCCTTCCTTCAACAGATAGTCTATCTCTTCCTTCAAAGCTTTCTCCTTAGCAAACGGAATCGAATATGGTTTCATACAGACAGGTGTGGGGTCTATCAGTTTCATATCATATTCCAATAGGTTTGTATGCCCTGGTCGGTCTGTTAACACCTCTGCATGATTATTTAGAACCTGTTGCACTCTCTCTTTCTGAGTTTTCGTTAAAATGTGTACTGATTTTCACCTGTGCTGCTGTCTCACAGGGGTGTAATGGATATTCAAATGATGAAAGTGGTTCCTTTTTCATCTCCATGGCGATGGACAAGGTCAACAAGTGTGTCTCTTCCTGATGTTCTCTTTCCAAATATTTCTTCAGGAGATTCACATGTTAGATTTTTTCTTTCCCCTTCTTATCTATCTTATAATTTGTTCTAGACACCTTCTCTAAAACTGTATATGGACCCTGCCATCCAATTTGTAACTTATTCTGACTCCCGGGCAAAAGAAGCAGTACCTTCTCTCCCACAGCCAAATTTCTGTCTTTCGCCTTCCTGTTATAATAGGCAGCATGTTTCTTCCTGGCTTGTTTCAAATTTTCATTGGCAAGTTTCCAGCCAGTTTTCAACCGAGTGGTCAGCTCATTCACATATTGGTATGAAGATGTAATGTTTTCCTCTGCCTTTTCATCAGTCCACGTTCTTAACAAAGCTACATATGGACCTTTAATTGTGTGGACCTATTTGTCCATGCACCGGTATGGTCTCTTCCACTCGAAGCTTTATAGTGATGATTTTTTCCTCCCAGAATTATCATTCACAAAACGACCGCTACCAATTTTTCTTTTGGGGCTTTCTCCCCACTTAAAATTCTTGATGAGAGATTTCCTCCCTACATCCTCTTCCTCCAGTTTGTTTAAGTCCGATTGAGGGATTGTCGGCTTATCCTGGGGTAAGACATCCGTTTGCACTCTCCGCATAGTGGCCATTGTAAAACAGTTAAGTGAAGCTTGTCCGTGAAAAGGGGCTTCCCATTCCATTTGGTCCACTTTATCAAATTTATATCTCTTTTTATTATCAGGCCTAATTTTGCCCCGGGGCGTGTCCAGGTCCTGATCCATGTTCCCACTTGTGGGTGTTCCCTCATGTGCTATACTACACCTTTCTACAAAATTCTCAATGTCCCATCTTGCTTTGGGCCAATAATAATTATGAGCCACCTTTTGAATGATGGTACCTATCTTCTCATGGTCCCCATCTGGTTTCACATGTAGGCTCCTTATTAAGTCTGCCCTATATCTTTTTGGAAGAACCAGCTGTCCGTGACCATTGGATCTAGCTCCAGTCTTCCTATACATCAACTTGTTTTTTCATGTAAAAATCTCCCTTGCCTGGAGTTGTATGACAAGTTGACAATTTTCTGAAACAAGGCTTGAGTGTTTTATCCCCAGCCTGTGCCTTCCTCATCTCTTCTGGAGTGGTATCTAACATAATATCCTCCTCCTGTCTTGAGGTCGACCTGACCTGAAGGGTTGCCATATACACAGGTTTCCTTCTGCAACGGTCAGTGTCATGATTGTCCATCTGACAATTTTTACACCACCTTTTTCCTTGGTTGAAAGATTTTCTTTCATTATATTTCCTTTCATCGAATTGTGGGAATTTATTTTTATTGTCATACCGTGGCCTATCAAATTGGTGCTTACCTTTGTTTTGATCCCTAGGATCAAATTTATTAAAGTTCTGTGGTGCCCTAAAGTTATCCACCTGTTTCTTTTTATTACCTGTTACCTCTGCTTGAGCTGCTTGATACCTTTCAGCAACATTTAGCAACTCACCCAGCCTCTCTGCACCTTGTTCCATGAGAAACTTTCTCAGGTCTGGAGCCATGGACTCTCTTAGTTGCTCTATAAGGACCATTTCCTTAAGATCTTGGGTTTTCCCCAGAGAAGTCCATTTCTCCAAGTATGTCTCTATTCGTGCAGAGAACTGGTGATAGGTTTCACCTGACAGTAGTTTAGCATTCCTAATTTTTTCCTGTAAAACTCTGCATTCTTTTCATACCTTAACAAAAGAGCCTGCTTTAGCATGTCATAATTTTCCTGATCACCTCTGCTCATTTTTGCAAAAACTTCATAAGCTGCCCCACGAAGTCCCTGAGATAACTTTAAGCTCCACCTTTCTCTCTCTAACCCATACGTGGTAGCTAATAGCTCATACCTATTCAGGTAGCTCTCTATATCATCGTCTTTCTCAACAAAATGATCTAAATGAAAATTCATAGCTGAGATTGAGGCTCCTTGAGTAACCGTAGCATCAGAGGCAAAGGGACTGGCACCATTTTCAGGAGCATGGCCTTGAAACTCAAACTCCCTTAGTCGTAATTCATGTTCCCTTTGTAATCTTTTCTCCTCCTTTTCTGCTTCCCTCTCTGCAGCTAATCTTCTTTCTTCTGCTTCCAATTTCTTAGCCTCAGCCTCAATCTGCAACCTCTTAGTCTCAGCCTCAGCTTCAAACTGTAACTTCTTAGTCTCAGCCTCAGCTTCAAATTGTAACTTCTTAATTTCCCTGTCAGCCTCTAACTTTCTTTCGGCTTCAAACCTTCTTTCTTCGCGTTCAATAAATTTGTCACATTCCGTAGTAACATAGGCAACCATAACTTGCCCATCTAATCCTAACTCTTTTGCAGTCTGAACAGCAGCAGATCGAAACTTGGCCAGGTCCGCCATTGTCTATCATGTAAATTTCTACAATGTCTAACCAACAATTCAAATTCTAAATATATATAATGGACAACACAGGCACCGTGAGCTCAACCTTATTTTATTCCACCCAAGGATACCTTTTAATTCTTATATTCCCTGAAGTGAATTACCCCCAATATTTTTAATAGGGAAAGATTCAAAATCCCAAGAGCGAGACCCCAATATATGTGGTGAAGTGGGATGTTATAAATATTTATAGGGGACTTAGTGTACTGACTGAGATCAGCTGTGAAGGTATATATATATCTAATAAGAGTAGTGTATTATATATCACCTTACTTGCTACCACATATCTATATATCTCAGTCAGAATTATTCTGGAATAGTGTGATGACTACGTTATGTGTCTAGGGTATGTGTATGATGAAGTGTAAGTCACAACAACAGACAGATAAACAATTTAATTTAATCCACTACTCTTAACAACACTGTGACACTCACATACATATAACACTCTATGAGAATATCTTAAAGAAGTCACTCGTAACTTTTCAAATAACAATATGTATTCATTACTGGCATGAATGAATATGTGTCCTGATTCAACTACAAGGGAACCAGGAATCACAATCAATTTAAATTACAAGTTATGTACAGAATGTATTTAATATGAATATTGTAGTGACATATATTATTACAAATGTTCTATGTGTGTCAGTTGTGTAGTAGTAAAATGAGGTAATACTGGTTTTGTTTTGTTCAAGCTCTGTTGGTATTTGTCATCATGACTTCAATAGTTTGTCTTTAGGGACTAGTATTGGAGATGTTCACAGTTCCTGATTTTAAGACAAGTAAATTCCCCTCTTAATGTTAATTTTACAAAGTCAGTTCAAGATGAGGGGACATAATGTTGAGCTCAGCTGGCCAAGTTAGCTTATCTGGCGTGATGGCGGCAGGAAAGGACTCCTCTGCTCGAATTCTCCTCTGGGCTCTGGAGACACCTCACTGATAGCTAAAAGGACCAAGGAGTATGCTGTCCGACACTGGATTCAGCAAAGCTCTGACTAGGTGCTGCTCAGTACCATCAAGACCACTGTCCCACAATTCATACGAATAAACACAGATACGTTGATTAGCAATGAATTCTGGCACAAACTGGCACAAATTCCCATCTGCTTATCTTCCAGGCTTTTATTTAGCCAAATATAAGCTGGCTTCAACGCACTGATGCTTTATCAATCTTATTTAAACAAGTGGTTTCGAACTAACGCTCCCAAGTGTGTATATCAGCGAGTCTGACCAATGAGCCCCGTTTCGACAAGTGTTTGAAAAAATGTTACCTTTCCCCGTTTCCCCTAACAACCAAGATAGTATTTATAGCCCGACCAATCGTGGTTAGGCTTTCATTTGTTGCGCTCCAATCAATTTGGAGTTTACATGGTAGGCTATTTCTGTAACGTAAATTTTTTTCAAACACGTTTAAAAAAAAATCTTATGAGCAGAAATGATTTTATGCTGTCAGGCACCCCCAATATTTTATTTTGGGTATAATTTATTAATTCCTGGACTATTTGCGTAACGTTTTACATATTATTTGTCAGCAAGCCCTAAGGAACCCAAAAATACAAATTTAAAGGAGCTACGTGGCTGCATTCAAAATATGCAATTTCTTCTACCTCCTGTTTCGAAGATGTGCTGTCTGGGTACTGTTATGTTTTCAACCGTAAACCCATCTAATGTTATCTTTTCTAATAAGAGTTTTTTATGATTTATAAACCTAACTCTGGGAAAGGGTAGTGTATTTTATCACTGTCCGTCTGAAAAAAAATTAGTGCATGTAGACTTACACGCGTGATGGCAGCATTTGTGTATCGCGCGACGCGTGTTGCATGCGTTCCTGATTTTCAGCCCTCCCCTCTCTCTTTATCCTTTTGTCCATCTGTTCGTTCGTTTTGGTAACGCAGTATAATTAATGTTAGGATTAATTTAGGTCATTACGCAGTACGTCTCAATGTTTTTCTTAGAAATGCAGCACACGTTTCATTGAAGAAGGCGGGTAATAATACAGTAAGCTTTTATATCAACGTGAAAGCGTTACAATTTGCAGACGAA
>JAMPIV010019156.1:60000-68403 GCA_024509875.1 Oreohelix idahoensis
CGACTCTAGCCAGAAGAGTCTAGAAGATTCGAAAAACAATAAAAAAAATTGGGAATGATGTCGATCAATTAATTTATCTATATGCAAGAAACTGAGGCATTTTTTGTAGGCTTCTACAATCAGATAGAAGAGTTTGGTTTAACGATTCCTAGTTGTTAACAAAGAATGTAAGTATTTATGTCAACTGATTTTAAAAATTGAAACGTATTCGTTTTAATGCACAAGTTTCCCATCTGTCCACTCCCTGATCGTCGCCCTTCTAAGCGCGAGAGCCGCTACAGTGGAATCGGCCTAAAGCTGGCTATGTGTACGTATGCATCAGGTTTCCTGCACCTGTGGAAATTACATCTCAGCCACGGATGAACGCCATTATTTATATTAAAATATATTGTATGTCTCTTCCTAAACAATCAAGGGGCCTCCCATTATGAAATGGGTCGCGCCTCATGTGAATTCTCGTAGGGCCATGCTCTGACTTGGCAACAACAAAAATATGGTGAATCAAACAGTACACTAGATGTCAGTACAAATGTTGATATTAACGCATTTATTAATGCTGAAATATAAAAAAAAAATCTTACAGTACTCATATCTTACAGTAACCATGACGCCCAGAGGGATTTTACCGTGTCTAATATATTGTTCCGCCGAGGCTGTAACAGGAATGGATTCCAGAGCTGTGTTGACTTCACTGAAGTAATTGGATTTTCGGCTGGTAATCATCGGCTCCATAGAGATTTTTTCGTTCTGTAGAAAATATGAACACCTTGCTTATTTCTGGATTTTGTTGTTTTTCTTTTATTTTGCCCTAAAAATTATATCTTTTTAGCTTCTGTGTCGCCTCTGCCTAAGCTGCAAAGCAGATGGCATAAAAAGCAGAAGACATAGAAGTTCTTAAAGTTTTATTTACTGCTGACAAATCTGTCATGTCTTTGAGCTGAGCTGTTCCGTAGTAAATATGAGCATTGGGAAATTCTAGTGAACATTTAAAGAGGAAAAGCAGTGTTGGAAAACATAAAGCGATTTTTGTTATTATTGCGTTTTTCTTTGGGGAAGAACGAATTTCATCTTCATAATTATCTTTATCGCTCCTTATAGAGCATAAAGCTACTACGGCAGCTGTTCTACTTGCGGAAAAACTGCTGTGGTTTCAGTGACAATTCATTTTACGTGATGAAGTTGCCACCCTCATATTGGTCGCCTTGTACGACATGCTTGAGGGAACAGTAGCCCTATTATTTCGTCGTCTCATCAGGGACCACACAGGAACTACACGGGGTCTAAACGAATTTACTTGTGCATATTAAACATTGCACCAATTTTGACATCACTAAGAAGTGAAGTGTAATATACAGCACTGTCATATCTAGCCCCATATTCATCATTATCACACTTCAGCTTTCCCAGCAGCAGAAGCCTTCAACATATGCCAAGCCTTCTGTCACGCGTAGCTCAAGATCTTTCCATGCCCTCTTCATTCCCTTCATATCTCTACGTGGGACCCAAAGATGCAGCAATAGAGAATGCAGTCAGCGACCCATAGCTTAACTGCTTGCGTCAGGGTCAGCGAACCAGAGCTGACCAAGACCATACTCCACCTCCACGTGGTGGTCCTGGAAACTGCAGTCTGGCTGAGAGAGTAGGGATCGAAGAGGGAAGGCAAACCCGGTCCCAAAAAATGCCGTGCTGAAGTCGGATGTGCCGGCCGAAAGGCACAGATATCGCAGCTCTGCTGTAAACAGACACAACGCAACCAACGTCCTTTTCAGGACGAACGAGGAAGAAGAAGAATATCTCTATGTGTTCTTTGGCCTTCCTCTATCTCTCTTACCCATGATCCAGAACAAAGACTGCCGTGCCAGTAGGCCAACCGTCGGCCAAGCCGACCATTCAGTCATAAATGCGTACAGTTTTCTATCAATCAGTCGCCTATCTTGCCTATATGTATATTTTTAGTTTCTAACGCCATGTTGTTTTTGGTCGGCCTCTCTTTCGTTTTCCTTCCGGGGTACATAGCTGTTCTTGTGATGGCATCGGGGTCTCTTCTGAGGACATGGCCAACCCAGCTTCAGCGTCTGCCAGCTATGATGGTTGACGTTTTGTGTGACTTAATGTTTCTACAGGATGGTGGTAACCAGTCTCATGCCCAACCTTCCTTAATCGCTTCTTACGAAATGCATGGTAGGTGCCACTGATACTATTCTTTGCTCTCATTTAGGGTTCCGGTATACTTTGGGTGATTGAAGAAGGCCTGAAACAATATTTCCCTGTGTGATTCATTTATCGCCCCATTTAGTCCCAGGGGGGTCTCTGAAAGACAATGAAATAACAGTAGAACTGCACCCTTAAGTATGTCATACAGGGCCACTAAAATGAGAAGTGCATGGGGTGGCAACCTCAACATGTAATACAAATTGCCCCATAAACCATTGCTGCAGAAACATGCCTTGGTGCAGACTTCCTGCAAGGGGATCCGCTACAATAATAGCTCCATACTCCGCAAGAAGCGCAAAGGAAAGTGAGGATGAAAATGTATTCATTTACCGCAGGCAGTAGCTAGATCTGCGACTTGCCTTGTTTATTTATTCATTTACAAAGAAAATACATTCAAGATCACAAGATATACATTAACTATTGCTTTACTGACCACTGTTTTTTTTTTTCAGTGTTCCAGGACACGTACCGCTTCTCAAGTTCGTGTTTATCGGTGCAATTTTGTCTCGTGAGCGAGTGTTATCTTGGTCACTTATTGACAGTACGTGCGTGAGTCGTCTGGAGGTTATTTTCATGGCTGAGAGCTATTCGTGCGAGCTCTGACATTTTATTTTTATTTTAAGCTACTTCTGACCACAGGCTCGCCAAGTGGACGTCGGTAATAGCTAAGATTATATTTTTGTCTGCCTATTTGTCTGGTAATCTGTCTGTCATTTTATTAGTCTGGTTGTCTATTGTTATATTTACCTGGTAGCCTGCATGAATGTTTATCTTACTGCCTGTTTGCATGTGTACAGGTTCACCTGCTTGTCTGTATGTGTACACAACTCATTCAACGTTGTTAAGAATGTGTTTGCACTGCCAAAAACACGTCTTTGCACTGCCAAAAGCACGTCTTTGCCAAAACGAGGTTTAATAAAAGAAAGTTAACACGAATGAGAAAATGGGCAAGAGAAAGAAGATGAAGAAGAGAACTAGCAGAAGAAGGAGGAAGATGGAAGAAAAATTTAAAAAGCCCTGATGGTAATTATTTTCTTGAGTTGATTTGCCCATATTATTGTTGACGCTTTTGTGGCTTAAAGTTTACACAGGAAGGTGTGTCCGTCCTCATGCCACAAAAAGCATTTGTCGTCTTTTACGACACGCGGGGCATATTACAGTGTTTGTATTCTTTATTCCCCTTTCAGACATTCTTATTCCTCAAGTAGTAAGCCAAACGTTATCGCCAAAGAAATAATTTCTTCTAAAAATCGCCGACTTTTGTTATTTCTCACTTTAATGAGACAAACTGAACTGAAGGAGATCAAATACGTCAATTTTCCCCCACTGCTGGCTTTTCTATGTGTGAGTTAGTACGCATGTGCGTATGGGCGGAAGAGCGCGTGTTTTTAATACGTCGAAAATTTCCAAAATGCACCTATGATCCGGTCTAAAGACAAAAGCGTTAAAAGAAAATTTCACTGAGGCACAAAATCTACAGACGCAAGCCATTATTGATACTTCTTCGTTGCCTTTATTATAACCACATCTATTTCTCTCATAAAGTTGGTGGTCTGTCTCAGGCAACTTTCAAAGTCGTGGTGAAGGAAATGCTATCAATCTGTTACACTCGTAACATTCTTGGAAGAATGTTCTACTGTTTTTTTAATAGAAGGAAACGATGCATGTCATGTGTTCCTAGTTTATGTCGGTGAATATACTTATAATGAAGATGGCTGTATACTGCTCCACCTATGTCCCAGTCTTGACGTATGGATGCGAGTCATAGGCAATGACTACAACCCACAAAAGCCAGATCCAAACCTCAGAAATGAGGTATCTAGCAAAGTGGTTGAAGTAACAAGAAGAGACATGGTCCGCAACCAGACGATACGTCAAGGCATAAAAACCCAACCCCTGCAGACCCAAGTAGAACAGTCCCAACTAAGATGGTTTCGCCATGTCTGCAGAATGGGAGAAGATCGGCTACCACGACAATCATGGGAAACTAAGAGTCATGGTTGCAGACCTCCAGGACGACCTAGAGTCCGCTGGGAGGACAACATTAGATAATCTTTGAAGGACCGAGGACTAGAATGGATAGGATAGAATGACCCTCTCTCTTCCAAATATCTACACCTCATGGTAGAAGAGAAACGACTAAGTAAGTAAGTAAGTAAGAATATACTTAGAAATATGTTTGTAAACATTTTGTACTAATCTATAAGGCACATTTCTCCCCCCTATCATAACTGTGTCCATTTCCCGATGAAATTTCTCTCATTTTAACGTCTAGGAGCCGCGGTAGCATAGTGATTAGTGCACTGGCTTCCTAGCTCAGTGGTCTATGGTTCGATCCCCAGATGAGGTGGAATTTTTTTTTAGGCCGCAAACGGCTCCGGGGTCGACCCAGCCCCAATTGGGTACCAGAGCAACTCTGGGAAGGTTAAGGCGGCCGGCGTGATGCTGACCACATCACCCCCTAGTGTGCCGATGGTCAAGAAAATATGGGCCTAAACCATATTCCCAATATGCCTCATTGGGCGTGTAACGGGATCTTTTACCTTTACCCTTTAACGTCTAGTTTTACGTCCTTGACACAGTTGACACATTCTTATTTCTCAAATAACAAGCCAAACTTTATCATCAAATAAATCATGGCTTCTCAAATTTGGCTGTGTTTTGCTATTTCTTTCTAAATTAAACGAGCCAAACTGAACTGAAGAAAATATCAAATACTTCAATTTTCTGTTGTCTAGTTTTCTACTTCTTTATTTCTTACGAGTGCCTGAAAACATACCTTTATGTTTGTCTAATATTTATTTACTGTTTACAGGCCTTGGGTTTCCCTTCCTTATGTGTTATAAATGTTTATCCAAGAAGAGACAGAGTTACAATAAATGTCTATGTTTGGACCCGACCTAAGACGCGTCAACAGTGAGGAATGCAGTCAGCGACCCATAGCTAGACTGCTTGCGTCAGGGTCAGCGAACCAGAGCTGACCAAGACCCTACCCTACCTCCAAGTGGTAGTCCTGGAAACAGGCTGCATCACTGCAGTCTGGCTGAGAGAGTAGGGATCGAAGTGGGAAGGCAAACCCGGTCTCCAAAAATGCCGTGCTGAAGTCGGATGTGTCGGCCGAAAGGCGCAAATATCGCAGCTTCGCAGTAAACGGACACAACGCAACCAACGTCCTTTTCAGGACGAACGCAGAAGAAGAAAAAAGAAGGACCCGACAAGTGGCAGTAGAACAAGAGATGAATAGAACGCAAACTCAAACAAAATATGTTGATAGCATAACAGGGCACGTCTTTTTCTGAAGTCTCCAGGATAAGATGGCGTAGACGGAGACCTAAAAAACACGGAGAGGGAACTACAGATATAAATGAAAAAGAATGGACAAGGAAGACCTGGAAGGGATGACACGGGACAGGAAGACTTAGTTTGTTGTCCTGGTTTTAGTCATTCTGCCCACTTGAGCCAACTATGAATGTAATAATTGTGATGTAGACAAATTACTGTCTTGAATTCCATAGCCCACTAAGGTTGTTTCGCTGTCAGTATGGTGCCTTTTCCGCAGTGTCGCCTAGTCTTTTACGAGCACTTATTCTTGACTGTCCCTTCATATCCAATAATTTCAGTGAATAATACACTGAGGCGGCCACTAGATCGCTTGCACTTACTTCTACCGTTATTACTTCTGCTGAGCATGTCTCATGCCTCAGCTCTGTGACTAGATCATTATATTGTTTTCATGTTGAATGCAGGACACTCATCTAATCTACTTTCATAACGAACTATGCAATATCGGGTAAAGCACCTTTAGACACCACAGATTCTATATTTTAACGCGGTGTTCGTGAACTCTGCACGTGAAACAGTTTTGTCAAGTGGACATATTTGTAAAATTTAGATCTGTTTTAAAATGCAACAAAGATGAACAGATGACCATTGGAATATACGTTTGCCGCGACATAACTCAATCATTTCAGTAGGATCTGTAATCAAATCATCTTTCATCAGATTAGCTGCCATATCACAAGTTCCTTTTTAATTAAACATGCGTCTTAATATAACCGACGGACCTTGTGTCTAGGTTAAACGGAGAGAGCGCCTCGAAAATACGAAGCAAAACTCCAAATCAGAACCATCTCCACACCGAATGTCGGCTACAATAGATCTTTAAAGCCTCACGTCGTTGTCTTGATGGTACACTCCGACACTTTCCTCACCATCTCTTAGTGTTATCTTCCCACATATAGCGCTGTCTTCATCTTGTGCGTTCAAATCACCATTTTCAAACTTCTAAAGTCAAGATCAAAGAAGATGACACAGCTGTAGAAACAAGAAATGAAGGCTCGAAGAGAACGAATGAATAACACAAATATATCAATTTTGAGCTAGTAATCTTTTCCAAAACTGACCCTTCTCGGAGTATACAATGTATAGATGTACAAACAACACATCTGCGAAGCAATGAACGACTATAAATTCAAATCAGTTGTACTGCAGGGAATAAACACAAAACGCGTTGACTCTTTGATAATTAGCAGCTGGTGGTCCTTTTCAGGGCTAGTCTGATTTCAAGGCTGATATCAAAACGGGCCAAATTTGTGATTGAGTTGACAGCCAAGCTGAAATATCAGAAACTAGGTTCATACAGTATACCCTAATTGCAAACCAGCAATGCCCACCTCGGGATATGTTGAATGGGGTATCAAATATTTTGAAATTTTTTGTCTTTTTTAAATCGGCCTCCAGATATTTTCTAAGAAGAGTAACACAGAGTAGATCCACTTTCTTTATGTTCTGAGGCTACAGACAGCTTTAGTGTTACGGGCCTACTTGTCATCTAAGCTCTGGCAAGGGTCTTAAACTGGTCAGGCAAGAAAAATCGATGTCGGCTACAAAACGAATAAACGAGAGATTAACGTGAAGTAAATATATTAAATGGAAGAGATGGCGGATTCTAGTGGGCACGACAGAGGGAAGGAGATCATGAATGGGAAAAATGAAAGACATTAATAAATTATCGAATGTCGCTATATCAGTAAACACGGAGAACAGAAATGAGAGATTGACATGAAAGGAATAAGGTAGACACAGAAAAGCCTGGAGCGGATGGCACGGGACAGGAAGACTTGGCATGAGTTTATTGAAGGACTATGCTCCCTGTAGAGCTGAAGGGTCATGAACTCCTTCCTTGTCGAGCATGGTGCCACAACTGTAGTTGTGAACTGCCAAAAACATGTTCCAGAGCACTTCATGTGCTATTGTGCTAGTTGTTTATGTTGCAATTAGTATAACATGATGAGTCTGCAGACAGTGACAAAAATGATAGAAAAATAAGATCGCTAACCTGAGATAGGTTAAAGAAATAGCTTTGGTCTGTGACAACAAAAGCTGAAATAGATATTGACAATAAGCAGTACAAATAAACAAACAAGCAAACAAAAACAAACAAACAAAATAAACAATTAAAAAAAAAACTCATTGAAAAAGAGATGGAAAACGACATAATGAGAATAAATTGGATAACATAACGGATAGAGAATACTATGGAATGAAATTTCGGGAATAACCAGAATAGTTAAGCCAGCTGTCACGGCTCTAGATGATGACATTAAAAATAGCAGGGGCGATACAAATACTCTTCAGTGCCCTCGATTCCAGACATTCTCAACCTTGGCTTTGATTTTTGTTCATTTTGTCCATCTTCTACTTGTTAGACATCTTAATTTAGAAATAAAAATCCTGATAAAATAATTTTGTGAATTAGAATTATATTGATTTTTTGGAAATTCCTTTCCCTGCTTTGGTATAGCGCAGAGGTAGGCAACCTAGTAACCACATAGTTCCACTTTAAAAACACCGAAATCTCTAAAGATCTAAACAAAGGTAGTCCAATAGCAGATACTGCCATTGGGGAGGGAAGTGTTAGAGACTCCTCTATTTTAGGTCCAGCATCGAGAGGTGCGGGTGACGAGTTCCCTTCCTCGCTGCGTTTTCTTTCCTTAACTCAAGTGCAAAGTCAGGTACCCATTTACAGCTGGGTAGACTGAAGCGTGTCGATACCATGAATCGAACCCGGCACCTTTGTTGCGAGAGACCAGCGCTCTAACCACTCTGCCAATCGGATGCTCCTTAACGATATATCTTGGTAAAATCATGTCTATTTTTAGACATGGTTTGCGAGCATTTGGAATAAAT
>JAMPIV010019157.1:0-202500 GCA_024509875.1 Oreohelix idahoensis
AAGAAGTTTTTAAGCTATTTCAAGCCAGGCACTTTCATTGTAGTCCGTACCATCCACAAGGGAACGGCCAAGTAGAGAGGTTCAATGGGACTCTCATTTCTATCCTGAGAAAGCTGGCACACGAAAAACCGGATCTGTGGGATCAATTCCTGCCCGCCGCATTGTTTGCGTACCGGGAGGTACCACATAGTTCAACCGGGATGGCTCCCGCAACTCTGCTATTTGGGAGGCCAATAAAAGGGCCTTTAGAAGCCCTATTAAGGACCTGGACAGATGAGAAGGCGGAAGAGACTGTTACCTCATCGTATCAATACGTGAACGAACTGACCACTCGTTTGAAAGCTGGATGGAAACTGGCAAATGATAATTTGAAACAAGCCAGGAAGAAACATGCAGCATATTTTAATAGGAAGGCAAAGGACAGGGAACTGGCAGTCGGAGAGAAGGTGCTGCTTTTACTACCCGGAAGCCAGAATAAATTACAAATTGGTTGGCAAGGTCCATATACGGTTCTAGAGAAGGTGTCTAGAACAAACTATAAAATTGACAAAAAGGGGAAGGAAAAAGTTTATCATGTAAACCTGTTAAAGAAGTATCTGGACAGACCACTCCAGGAAAGCACCCCCTTATTGACCTTAGCTATTGCAACCCAGATGCAAAAGGAACCACTCACCTCACATGAATACCCATTACATCCTTGTGAAACAGCAGCACAGGTAAAAGTCAGTAAGCACCTGACTAAAAACCAGAGGGAGAGAGTTCAAAAGGTTCTGGAGGAACATACAGATGTATTAACAGATAAACCAGGCCATACAAATTTGCTACAGTATGACATGAAACTGGTAGACTCAAACCCAATCTGTATGAGAGCCTATTCTATTCCGTTCGCGAAGGAGAAGACATTAAAGGAAGAAATAGATTATTTATTGAAGGAGGGGATTATTTCGCACAGTGAATCATCTTTTAGTTTTAGTGTCGTTTTGTTGAGGAAACCGTCTGGGGAACACAGACTGTGCATAGATTACAGGAAACTGAATGCTGTCACAGAAGGACAAGTGGATCCATTACCAGACACAAAACAGCTATTTGCCAGACTGAACAAGGCAAAATACTTTTCAAAGGTGGATCTTAGTAAAGGCTATTACCAGATCCCAGTGAAGCCTGAAGTGAGACCTTATTTGGCTTTTAGCACTTCGGATGGACATTATGAATTCAATATGCTACCATTCGGACTGAAAAATGCTCCGAGTGTGTTTTCAAGGATGATGCGAAAATTGTTGGACCCCCTGAATAACCCATGTATCACAAATTTCATGGATGATATTCTCGTCGCCACCGAGACATTTGAAGAACACATTGAAGCTCTGGAGATGTTGTTTGATAGACTTCGGGAGGCGAACTTAACTGCTAGGCCAACAAAATGTTGTATTGGATGCAAAGAGTTGGAATTCTTGGGACACACTGTATATCAGGGTAATATGACCCCTGATCCTAAGAACTTGGAAAAACTGCAGAGAGCACCTAGGCCGCAAACAAAAAAAGGACGTGCGATCATTTGTGTCGTTATGCGGATTTTATCAGAAATACATCAAGAATTTTAACGCTATTTGTGCTCCTCTGACTGATCTGACTCGCAAGGGACTTCCAGATAAAATTATTTGGACTGCACAATGTGAACTAGCGTTCCAAGAGTTAAAGGAAAAACTCACTAGCAAGCCTATTCTCAAACTGCCTGATTTGACACAGGACTTTGTCTTAAGAACCGATGCAAGTAATGTGGGACTCGGAGGGGCTTTGTTGCAAAGATCATCTTCACCTGATGGGGAACTGAAACCAGTCGCTTATGCAAGCCGTAAATTGAATAAGGCGGAACAAGGATACTCCACAAGCGAAAAAGAATGTTTAGCATTAATCTGGGCAATAAAGAAGTTTCAAATCTATCTATATGGTAGGACATTTGTGGTGGAGACGGATCATCAGCCTCTCGTGTTCTTGTCTCAGGCTAAGCATGAAAACGCAAGATTGCTGAGGTGGTCTTTATTGCTTCAACCTTATCAGTTCAGTATCCAATATATCCCAGGCAAATTGAATGTCGGTGCAGATTTCCTCAGTCGGCACCCCTGTGATCAAAATTAGAGTAGTGGCAGACGTGAGGAGTAATTTTACCTATGTGTATCGCTGGTTTTGGAACTTGCCATAGGCATGTTTTCAAGTGGGGAGATGTGTAGTGAAATTGACAGAGATACAACGGTAAAATACTCAAAAGATAACATTTAAGGATAAAAACATAATGCGTAGGCTGCTGATGTACATGATCGCCTAGACCGCGGGTCATCATCCCCAAAATTTTGCCTTGCTAGACAGGAGGGGAACGGAGGATCAAAAAGGAAAAAATATGACTGGAAAGATTGCGTAGCAAGGCTAAGGAGACGCAATTGGGGGGGATGGAGGAAAGTAAAAAATTCACGTCCCCCAAATTGACACGAGGTACGGAATGGACGCTTTTGCGATACTAAGATTTTGATTTGAATTGAGCGGCAGAACGCAGATGTTAGGAAAATTACAAAAATTTAAAAAGTAATTTTTCTTAATATTAATGTTAGGAATATAAAAATTAGCTGGCCGGATGGCCTATTCTGAGCAATGAAATAATATGATCTTAATTTTACAAACGGATAGATAATATTGAAGATAATGACAAAAGACAGTGTAGTTCACATCATCGCTAGACTATATTGAATCTAAAAGTGTCACAATTTGCACACAAAAACACGACCTTGGGAACAGGTGTTCAAAGTTACTTATTATGGAGGAGAGGGTTTTTGAGCGGTAGCTGTGTCTAAATATAACTTTTTACGACAAAATTTTAAGGGGAGAGAAAGGTTGCTTCAAAAATCAAGCACATTTTTTTTTAGAAACACAAGTAGAGACGGACAGACTAACAGATAACCATCCATACTTGACTGAAGCATGACTGAAATGACTTTAGTGTAGAAATTTGAAATTTAAAGTACAACTAGGCAGTGATTGGCCACAGACAATCATATCATTAGCGCTCAGACGCGAAAGTGGGGTCATTCTTCAATAATTGTTCAGTGTTAGACACAGATTTTAAAGTGTGGAGTTTTCCCATATGAAAGACAGTGAATAAATTTAGGGACGCCATACTATAGCCAGCAGCTCAGCTGAGTTTTGCTAGCAATTCTGTGTTATGTATTCATAATCTGGTAAGATTGAAATTATTTCTTTATATATTTTGAATATGGTTTCATGTTCGAGTGATTTGATACTGCCATATCAAAATCTAGCCTTACAAACAAGTAGGGATTTTGCTCTAGACCCCCCGCCCAAGTCAGGGTCTAGGGACTAACAGTGTACATAAACTACAGCAAGGATTATGCAAAATAAATCAAGCGTTGAAACAGATTACCTATCTTCTTTTAGGGCCGACAACTAATAATTATTTTTCAGAATCTATAGTCTGGGAGGATCTATCGGATGTAAACCCACCATGGTAA
Organism: Oreohelix idahoensis; assembly: GCA_024509875.1. NCBI lineage: Eukaryota > Metazoa > Mollusca > Gastropoda > Stylommatophora > Oreohelicidae > Oreohelix > Oreohelix idahoensis. The sequence goes on from JAMPIV010019157.1 coordinate 3,519, forward strand.
CTGTGCTGTTTGGTCAGAGAGATCTGACCTGTCTGTATGATGTGGTTGTTGTGTCAGTGTGGTGTCCAGACGTGGGTATAGAATAGATTTTGACACATAGCCAATACTTTGATTGCAGAGCTGTGAGTTTTCTATCGACAACAAAGCAGAGTCTATTCGGTGGGTGACTTTACTCGAGTGTATCTGTGCAGTTCTTGTGACAGAGACCACCATTATTGCCCGCCAGCACGGAGAGGTGGGACCGCAAGTTTTCAGCACCAGAGCTACAAAAAGATGAGTGAGCCTCTGGTCTGCTGGACATTCACCAACTATTGGTAGTGACTAATATCCCCATAAAAATTCCCACCATTTTCTGGACAATGTGTAGTCAATATAGACAGGTGTGATGAGGCCACCCCAACAGCACAAACAGTAACTATCCTCCCAAAGAGATGACTACTCGAACTTTTTTTTTTAATAAAACTAACTAGTCTAGTACTTAAATATGTACACTCCTGCATTTATTATGTAACATTCCATGCATTTTTTTCATAAATTTTCAATCCTTCTTTTAAAACAAGTTTTGGTCAAAATAAAACTTGATCCAGAACAAATAAATGTAATATAATTATATCAAAAACTTTATACACGTGAGTTAGTTCAGTGTATTTTAACACTTGTTAATCTTATTAGTCTTCTTAAATGTCTGTGGGTGTATTTATAACTAACACACCACATTACACATCATTACCCTAGACACTTTACGTAGCCACATTCATTAAGAAAAAAAAAATTAAGTGTGAGGTCGTAGTGGTAGCAAGAAAGGCCTTCTGATAATTCTCAACTACATTTTATCTCAGGAGCCTTCACAGCTGGCCTCATACAATTTACATGTAGTACCATCATCATCATACAATACCATCAATACCACTACAAGACGTAGAAACAATCTTAAGAAAAGATGTAGAAACAATCTTAAGAAAAGATGTAGAAACAATCTTAAGAAAAGATGTGGAAACAATCTTAAGAAAAGATGTAGAAACAATCTTAAGAAAAGATGTAGAAACAATCTTAAGAAAAGATGTAGAAACAATCTTAAGAAAAGATGTAGAAACAATCTTAAGAAAAGATGTAGAAACAATCTTAAGAAAAGACGTAGAAACAATCTTAAGAAAAGATGTAGAAACAATCTTAGAAAAGATGTAGAAACAATCTTAAGAAAAGATGTAGAAACAATCTTAAGAAAAGATGTAGAAACAATCTTAAGAAAAGACGTAGAAACGATCTTAAGAAAAGACGTAGAAACCATCTTAAGAAAAGATGTAGAAACAATCTTAAGAAAAGATGTAGAAACAAACTTAAGAAAAGACGTAGAAACAATCTTAAGAAAAGATGTAGAAAAGATGTAGAAACAATCTTAAGAAAAGATGTAGAAACAATCTTAAGAAAAGATGTAGAAACAATCTTAAGAAAAGACGTAGAGACAATCTTAAGAAAAGATGTAGAAACAATCTTAGAAAAGATGTTGAAACAATCTTAAGAAAAGATGTAGAAACAATCTTAAGAAAAGATGTAGAAACAATCTTAAGAAAAGACGTAGAAACGATCTTAAGAAAAGACGTAGAAACCATCTTAAGAAAAGATGTAGAAACAATCTTAAGAAAAGATGTAGAAACAATCTTAAGAAAAGATGTAGAAACAATCTTAAGAAAAGATGTAGAAAAGATGTAGAAACAATCTTAAGAAAAGATGTAGAAACAATCTTAAGAAAAGATGTAGAAACAATCTTAAGAAAAGACGTAGAAACAATCTTAAGAAAAGATGTAGAAACAATCTTAAGAAAAGATGTAGAAAAGATGTAGAAACAATCTTAAGAAAAGATGTAGAAACAATCTTAAGAAAAGATGTAGAAACAATCTTAAGAAAAGATGTAGAAACAATCTTAAGAAAAGATGTAGAAACAATCTTAAGAAAAGATGTGGAAACAATCTTAAGAAAAGATGTACAAACGATCTTAAGAAAAGATGTAGAAACAATCTTAAGAAAAGATGTAGAAAAGATGTAGAAACAATCTTAAGAAAAGATGTAGAAAAGATGTAGAAACAATCTTAAGAAAAGATGTAGAAAAGATGTGGAAACAATCTTAAGAAAAGATGTAGAAACAATCTTAAGAAAAGATGTAGAAAAGATGTGGAAACAATCTTAAGAAAAGATGTAGAAACAATCTTAAGAAAAGATGTAGAAACAATCTTAAGAAAAGATGTAGAAAAGATGTGGAAACAATCTTAAGAAAAGATGTAGAAACAATCTTAAGAAAAGATGTAGAAACGATCTTAAGAAAAGATGTAGAAACAATCTTAAGAAAAGATGTAGAAACAATCTTAAGAAAAGATGTAGAAACAATCTTAAGAAAAGATGTAGAAACAATCTTAAGAAAAGATGTAGAAAAGATGTAGAAACAATCTTAAGAAAAGATGTAGAAACAATCTTAAGAAAAGATGTAGAAACAATCTTAAGAAAAGACGTAGAAACAATCTTAAGAAAAGATGTAGAAACAATCTTAAGAAAAGATGTAGAAAAGATGTAGAAACAATCTTAAGAAAAGATGTAGAAACAATCTTAAGAAAAGATGTAGAAACAATCTTAAGAAAAGATGTAGAAACAATCTTAAGAAAAGATGTAGAAACAATCTTAAGAAAAGATGTAGAAAAGATGTAGAAACAATCTTAAGAAAAGATGTAGAAACAATCTTAAGAAAAGATGTAGAAACAATCTTAAGAAAAGACGTAGAAACAATCTTAAGAAAAGATGTAGAAACAATCTTAAGAAAAGACGTAGAAACAATCTTAAGAAAAGATGTAGAAACAATCTTAAGAAAAGATGTGGAAACAATCTTAAGAAAAGATGTAGAAACAATCTTAAGAAAAGATGTAGAAACGATCTTAAGAAAAGATGTAGAAACAATCTTAAGAAAAGATGTAGAAACAATCTTAAGAAAAGATGTGGAAACAATCTTAAGAAAAGATGTAGAAACGATCTTAAGAAAAGATGTAGAAACAATCTTAAGAAAAGATGTAGAAAAGATGTAGAAACAATCTTAAGAAAAGATGTAGAAAAGATGTAGAAACAATCTTAAGAAAAGATGTAGAAAAGATGTGGAAACAATCTTAAGAAAAGATGTAGAAACAATCTTAAGAAAAGATGTAGAAAAGATGTGGAAACAATCTTAAGAAAAGATGTAGAAACAATCTTAAGAAAAGATGTAGAAACAATATTAAGAAAAGATGTAGAAAGATGTGGAAACAATCTTAAGACCAGATGTCGAAACAATCTTAAGAAAAGATGTCGAAACGATCTTAAGAAAAGATGTAAGAAACAATCTTAAGAAAAGATGTAGAAACAATCTTAAGAAAAGATGTAGAAAACAAGAAAAGATGTGTAGAAACAATCTTAAGAAAAGATGTAGAACTCGGAGTCTTAAGAAAAGATGTAGAAAGAAAAGATGTGGAAAAAAGATCTTAAGAAAAGATTGTAGAAACAAAGTTAAGAAAAGATGTAAAAACAATCTTAAAAAAAGACGTAAAAACAATCTTAAGAAAAGATGTAGAAACAATCTTAAGAAAAGATGTAGAAACAATCTTAAGAAAAGATGTAGAAACAATCTTAAGAAAAGATGTAGAAACAATCTTAAGAAAAGATGTAGAAACAATCAATCTTAAGAAAAGAGTGTAGAAACAATCTTTAGAAAAGATGTAGAAACAATCTTAAGAAAAAGATGTAGAAACAATCTTAAGAAAAGAGTAGAAACAATCTTAAGAAAAGATGTAGAAACAATCTTAAGAAAAAGAAAAGATGTAGACGTTAGAAACAATCTTAAGAAAAGGTTTTTGTAGTAAAAAATCTTAAGAAAAGATGTAGAAAACAATCTTAAGAAAAAAGACGTAGAAAACAATCTTAAGAAAAGATGTAGAAACAATCTTAAGAAAAGATGTAGAAACAATCTTAAGAAAAGATGTAGAAACAATCTTAAGAAAAAGATGTAGAAACAATCTTAAGAAAAGATGTAGAAACAATCTTAAGAAAAGATGTAGAAACAATCTTAAGAAAAGATGGTAGAAACAATCTTAAGAAAAGATGTAGAAACAATGTTAAGAAATAGACGTAGAAACAATCTTAACAAAAGATGTAGAAACAATCTTAAGAAAAGATGTAGAAACAATCTTAAGAAAAGATGTAGAAACAATTTAAGAAAAGATTCTTAAGAAAAGATCGTTAAGAAACAATCTTAAGAAAAGATTGTAGAAAACAATCTTAAGAAAAGATGTAGAAACAATCTTAAGAAAAGATGTAGAAACAATCTTAAGAAAAGATGTAGAAAACGATCTTAAGAAAAGATTTTGAAAACAATCTTAAGAAAGATGTAGAAACAATCTTAAGAAAAGATCGTAGAAACAATCTTAAGAAAAGATGTAGAAACAATCTTAAGAAAAGATGTTGAAACAATCTTGTAGAAAAGATGTAGAAACAATCTTAAGAAAAGATGTAGAAACAAAACAATGTATCTTAGAAAAGATGTAGAAACAATCTTAAGAAAAGATGTAGAAACAATCTTAAGAAAAGATGTATGAAGAAACAATCTTAAGAACAAGAGTAGAAACAATGTTAAGAAATAGACGTAGAAACAATCTTAACAAAAGATGTAGAAACAATCTTAAGAAAAGATGTAGAAACAATCTTAAGAAAAGGTGTAGAAACAAACTTAAGAAAAAATGAGAAAAGATGGTGGAAACAATCTTAAGAAAAGGTGTAGAAACAAACTTAAGAAAAGATGTAGAAACAATCTTAAGAAAAGATGTAGAAACAATCTTAAGAAAAGATGTAGAAACAATCTTAAGAAAAGATGTAGAAACAATCTTAAGAAAAGATGTAGAAACAATCTTAAGAAAAGATGTAGAAACAATCTTAAGAAAAGATGTAGAAACAATCTTAAGAAAAGATGTAGAAACAATCTTAAGAAAAGATGTAGAAACAATCTTAAGAAAAGATGTAGAAACAATCTTAAGAAAAGATGTAGAAGCAAAATTTAAGAAAAGATGTAGAAACAATCTTAAGAAAAGATGTAGAAACAATCTTAAGAAAAGATGTAGAAACAATCTTAAGAAAAGATGTAGAAACAATCTTAAGAAAAGATGTAGAAACAATCTTAAGAAAAGATGTAGAAACAATCTTAAGAAAAGATGTAGAAACAATCTTAAGAAAAGATGTAGAAACAATCTTAAGAAAAGATGTAGAAACAATCTTAAGAAAAGATGTAGAAACAATCTTAAGAAAAGATGTAGAAACAATCTTAAGAAAAGATGTAGAAACAATCTTAAGAAAAAGATCTTAGTAAAACAATCTTAAGAAAAGATGTAGAAACAATCTTAAGAAAAGATGTAGAAACAATCTTAAGAAAAGATGTAGAAACAATCTTAAGAAAAGATGTAGAAACAATCTTAAGAAAAGATGTAGAAACAATCTTAAGAAAAGATGTAGAAACAATCTTAAGAAAAGATGTAGAAACAATCTTAAGAAAAGATGTAGAAACAATCTTAAGAAAAGATGTAGAAACAATCTTAAGAAAAGATGTAGAAACAATCTTAAGAAAAGATGTAGAAACAATCTTAAGAAAAGATGTAGAAAAGATGTAGAAACAATCTTAAGAAAAGATGTAGAAACAATCTTAAGAAAAGATGTAGAAACAATCTTAAGAAAAGATGTAGAAACAATCTTAAGAAAAGATGTAGAAACAATCTTAAGAAAAGATGTAGAAACAATCTTAAGAAAAGATGTAGAAACAATCTTAAGAAAAGATGTAGAAACAATCTTAAGAAAAGATGTAGAAACAATCTTAAGAAAAGATGTAGAAACAATCTTAAGAAAAGATGTGTAGAAACAATCTTAAGAAAAGAAAAATCTTAAGAAAAAGATGTGGAAACAATCTTAAGAAAAGATGTAGAAACAATCTTAAGAAAAGATGTAGAAACAATCTTAAGAAAAGATGTAGAAACAATCTTAAGAAAAGATGTAGAAAAAAGAAAAGATGTAGAAACAATCTTAAGAAAAAGATGTAGAAACAATCTTAAGAAAAGATGTAGAAACAAACTTAAGAAAAGATGTAGAAAAGATGTAGAAAAGATGTAGAAACAATCTTAAGAAAAGATGTAGAAACGATCTTAAGAAAAGATGTAGAAACAATCTAAAGAAAAAGAAACAATGTTAAGAAATAGACGTAGAAACAATCTTAACAAAAGATGTAGAAACAATCTTAAGAAAAGATGTAGAAAAGATCTTAAGAAAAGATGTAGAAACAATCTTAAGAAAGATGTAAAAATGTAGAAACAATCTTAAGAAAAGATGTAGAAACAATCTTAAGAAAAGATGTAGAAACAATCTTAAGAAAAGATGTAGAAACAATCTTAAGAAAAGATGTAGAAACAATCTTAAGAAAAGATGTAGAAACAATCTTAAGAAAAGATGTAGAAACAATCTTAAGAAAAGATGTAGAAACAATCTTACGAAAAAGAAAAAATGTAGAAACAATCTAAAGAAAAAATGTAGAAACAATCTTAAGAAAAGATGTAGAAACAATCTTAAGAAAAGATGTAGAAACAATCTTAAGAAAAGATGTAGAAACAATCTTAAGAAAAGATGTAGAAACGATCTTAAGAAAAGATGTAGAAACAATCTTAAGAAAAGATGTAGAAACAATCTTAAGAAAAGATGTAGAAACAATCTTAAGAAAAGATGTAGAAACGATCTTAAGAAAAGATGTAGAAACAATCTTATAAGAAAAGATGTAAGAAAAGATGTAGAAACAATCTTAAGAAAAGATGAAAAGAAAAGATGTAGAAACAATCTTAAGAAAAGATGTAGAAAAATCTTAAGAAAAAGATGTAGAAACTTAAGAAAAGATGTAGAAACAATCTTAAGAAAAGATGTAGAAAAGATGTGGAAACAATCTTAAGAAAAGATGTAGAAACAATCTTAAGAAAAGATGTAGAAACAATCTTAAGAAAAGATGTAGAAAAGATGTGGAAACAATCTTAAGAAAAGATGTAGAAACAATCTTAAGAAAAGATGTAGAAACGATCTTAAGAAAAGATGTAGAAACAATCTTAAGAAAAGATGTAGAAACAATCTTAAGAAAAGATGTAGAAACAATCTTAAGAAAAGATGTAGAAACAATCTTAAGAAAAGATGTAGAAAAGATGTAGAAACAATCTTAAGAAAAGATGTAGAAACAATCTTAAGAAAAGATGTAGAAACAATCTTAAGAAAAGACGTAGAAACAATCTTAAGAAAAGATGTAGAAACAATCTTAAGAAAAGATGTAGAAAAGATGTAGAAACAATCTTAAGAAAAGATGTAGAAACAATCTTAAGAAAAGATGTAGAAACAATCTTAAGAAAAGATGTAGAAACAATCTTAAGAAAAGATGTAGAAACAATCTTAAGAAAAGATGTAGAAAAGATGTAGAAACAATCTTAAGAAAAGATGTAGAAACAATCTTAAGAAAAGATGTAGAAAAGATGTAGAAACAATCTTAAGAAAAGATGTAGAAACAATCTTAAGAAAAGATGTAGAAACAATCTTAAGAAAAGACGTAGAAACAATCTTAAGAAAAGATGTAGAAACAATCTTAAGAAAAGATGTGGAAACAATCTTAAGAAAAGATGTAGAAACAATCTTAAGAAAAGATGTAGAAACGATCTTAAGAAAAGATGTAGAAACAATCTTAAGAAAAGATGTAGAAACAATCTTAAGAAAAGATGTGGAAACAATCTTAAGAAAAGATGTAGAAACGATCTTAAGAAAAGATGTAGAAACAATCTTAAGAAAAGATGTAGAAAAGATGTAGAAACAATCTTAAGAAAAGATGTAGAAAAGATGTAGAAACAATCTTAAGAAAAGATGTAGAAAAGATGTGGAAACAATCTTAAGAAAAGATGTAGAAACAATCTTAAGAAAAGATGTAGAAAAGATGTGGAAACAATCTTAAGAAAAGATGTAGAAACAATCTTAAGAAAAGATGTAGAAACAATCTTAAGAAAAGATGTAGAAAAGATGTGGAAACAATCTTAAGAAAAGATGTAGAAACAATCTTAAGAAAAGATGTAGAAACGATCTTAAGAAAAGATGTAGAAACAATCTTAAGAAAAGATGTAGAAACAATCTTAAGAAAAGATGTAGAAACAATCTTAAGAAAAGATGTAGAAACAATCTTAAGAAAAGATGTAGAAACAATCTTAAGAAAAGATGTGGAAACAATCTTAAGAAAAGATGTAGAAACAATCTTAAGAAAAGATGTAGAAACGATCTTAAGAAAAGATGTAAAAACAATCTTAAGAAAAGATGTAGAAACAATCTTAAGAAAAGATGTGGAAACAATCTTAAGAAAAGATGTAGAAACAATCTTAAGAAAAGATGTAGAAACAATCTTAAGAAAAGATGTAGAAACAATCTTAAGAAAAGATGTAGAAACAATCTTAAGAAAAGATGTAGAAAAGATGTAGAAACAATCTTAAGAAAAGATGTAGAAACAATCTTAAGAAAAGATGTAGAAACAATCTTAAGAAAAGATGTAGAAACAATCTTAAGAAAAGATGTAGAAACAATCTTAAGAAAAGACGTAGAAACAATCTTAAGAAAAGATGTAGAAACAATCTTAAGAAAAGATGTAGAAACAATCTTAAGAAAAGACGTAGAAACGATCTTAAAAAAAGACGTAGAAACCATCTTAAGAAAAGATGTAGAAACAATCTTAAGAAAAGATGTAGAAACAATCTTAAGAAAAGATGTAGAAACAATCTTAAGAAAAGATGTAGAAACGATCTTAAGAAAAGATGTAGAAACAATCTTAAGAAAAGATGTAGAAACAATCTTAAGAAAAGATGTAGAAACAATCTTAAGAAAAGATGTAGAAACAATCTTAAGAAAAGATGTAGAAACAATCTTAAGAAAAGATGTAGAAACAATCTTAAGAAAAGATGTAGAAACAATCTTAAGAAAAGATGTAGAAAAGATGTAGAAACAATCTTAAGAAAAGATGTAGAAAAGATGTAGAAACAATCTTAAGAAAAGATGTAGAAACAATCTTAAGAAAAGATGTAGAAACAATCTTAAGAAAAGACGTAGAAACGATCTTAAAAAAAGACGTAGAAACCATCTTAAGAAAAGATGTAGAAACAATCTTAAGAAAAGATGTAGAAACAATCTTAAGAAAAGATGTGGAAACAATCTTAAGAAAAGATGTAGAAACAATCTTAAGAAAAGATGTAGAAACGATCTTAAGAAAAGATGTAGAAACAATCTTAAGAAAAGATGTAGAAACAATCTTAAGAAAAGACGTAGAGACAATCTTAAGAAAAGATGTAGAAACAATCTTAGAAAAGATGTTGAAACAATCTTAAGAAAAGATGTAGAAACATTCTTAAGAAAAGACGTAGAAACGATCTTAAGAAAAGACGTAGAAACCATCTTAAGAAAAGATGTAGAAACAATCTTAAGAAAAGATGTAGAAACAATCTTAAGAAAAGATGTAGAAAAGATGTGGAAACAATCTTAAGAAAAGATGTAGAAACAATCTTAAGAAAAGATGTAGAAACAATCTTAAGAAAAGATGTAGAAAAGATGTAGAAACAATCTTAAGAAAAGATGTAGAAACAATCTTAAGAAAAGATGTAGAAACAATCTTAAGAAAAGATGTAGAAACAATCTTAAGAAAAGATGTAGAAACAATCTTAAGAAAAGATGTAGAAACAATCTTAAGAAAAGATGTAGAAACAATCTTAAGAAAAGATGTAGAAACAATCTTAAGAAAAGATGTAGAAACAATCTTAAGAAAAGATGTGGAAACAATCTTAAGAAAAGATGTAGAAACAATCTTAAGAAAAGATGTAGAAAAGATGTAGAAACAATCTTAAGAAAAGATGTAGAAACAATCTTAAGAAAAGATGTAGAAACAATCTTAAGAAAAGATGTAGAAACAATCTTAAGAAAAGATGTAGAAACAAACTTAAGAAAAGATGTAGAAAAGATGTAGAAACAATCTTAAGAAAAGATGTAGAAACAATCTTAAGAAAAGATGTAGAAACAAACTTAAGAAAAGATGTAGAAAAGATGTAGAAACAATCTTAAGAAAAGATGTAGAAACAATCTTAAGAAAAGATGTAGAAACAATCTTAAGAAAAGATGTAGAAACAATCTTAAGAAAAGATGTAGAAACGATCTTAAGAAAAGACGTAGAAACGATCTTAAGAAAAGACGTAGAAACCATCTTAAGAAAAGATGTAGAAACAATCTTAAGAAAAGATGTAGAAACAATCTTAAGAAAAGATGTAGAAACAATCTTAAGAAAAGATGTAGAAACAATCTTAAGAAAAGATGTAGAAACAATCTTAAGAAAAGATGTAGAAACAATCTTAAGAAAAGATGTAGAAACAATCTTAAGAAAAGATGTAGAAACAATCTTAAGAAAAGATGTAGAAACGATCTTAAGAAAAGATGTAGAAACAATCTTAAGAAAAGATGTAGAAACAATCTTAAGAAAAGATGTAGAAACGATCTTAAGAAAAGATGTAGAAACAATCTTAAGAAAAGATGTAGAAACAATCTTAAGAAAAGATGTAGAAACAAACTTAAGAAAAGATGTAGAAAAGATGTAGAAACAATCTTAAGAAAAGATGTAGAAACAATCTTAAGAAAAGATGTAGAAACAATCTTAAGAAAAGATGTAGAAACAATCTTAAGAAAAGATGTAGAAACAATCTTAAGAAAAGATGTAGAAACAATCTTAAGAAAAGATGTAGAAACAATCTTAAGAAAAGATGTAGAAACAATCTTAAGAAAAGATGTAGAAACAATCTTAAGAAAAGATGTAGAAACAATCTTAAGAAAAGATGTAGAAACAATCTTAAGAAAAGATGTAGAAACGATCTTAAGAAAAGATGTAGAAACAATCTTAAGAAAAGATGTAGAAACAATCTTAAGAAAAGATGTAGAAACAAACTTAAGAAAAGATGTAGAAAAGATGTAGAAACAATCTTAAGAAAAGATGTAGAAACAATCTTAAGAAAAGATGTAGAAACAATCTTAAGAAAAGATGTAGAAACAATCTTAAGAAAAGACGTAGAAACGATCTTAAGAAAAGACGTAGAAACGATCTTAAGAAAAGACGTAGAAACCATCTTAAGAAAAGATGTAGAAACAATCTTAAGAAAAGATGTAGAAACAATCTTAAGAAAAGATGTAGAAACAATCTTAAGAAAAGATGTAGAAAAGATGTAGAAACAATCTTAAGAAAAGATGTAGAAACAATCTTAAGAAAAGATGTAGAAACAAACTTAAGAAAAGATGTAGAAAAGATGTAGAAACAATCTTAAGAAAAGATGTAGAAACAATCTTAAGAAAAGATGTAGAAACAATCTTAAGAAAAGATGTAGAAACAATCTTAAGAAAAGATGTAGAAACAATCTTAAGAAAAGATGTAGAAACAATCTTAAGAAAAAATGTAGAAACAATCTTAAGAAAAGATGTAGAAACAATCTACTAGTCCAAGCATTTTTGAAAAGAAAGTCTGATCGAACGACAAATTCTGATTATCGCATGATCCACGTTTGTCTTTATCACTTGTAGCGTAAGGGTTTTTTTTAAGTATGATGATAGTGTTGGAGAAAAATAAAAAAAGGTGTCTCTCCAGAAAGTGTGAGGTACCAGTGACAGAGATGTATACTGGTAGCACTCGATAGTCACGGCTGTGAAAGTATCTGGAACTAAAATAGAACAGTCAGAACTTACTGCGCCACCCTGCTGTGTGACCACAAGTGATAACAATTCAACAAAACTCCAATTCAACTTTAGTGAATGAATAAAGCTGTTGAATACAATTTATATATCCTTTTTACAAGATATTTACAACTGTCTAATTCTGTAATGAATGCTGCGTGTTGGAAGATGGTGATTAATGGAAAAGTATATTTACGTCAAATGATTGTTTTATGTATGTGTGTGTGTGTGTATATATATATTAAACTTAATAAAATAGTATTGGCTTTTCCAAATTGAATTAAGAAAATCAGCGTTATTCCACAAGTTTCTGGAACTAGTCTTTAACTATCCTGTCATATACTGAAATGTTCTCATCATAGACTCTTTTGACTGCTCACATAAGTCACTGGAATGAGGTGTATATTACTTATCTTTTGGAAAACAACAATGTCCTTTTAAGTTGTGACACACTCCCTTGTAGCTGACAGTCTTGTACTTTAGCCCGCCCAATAACTGAGGGGGATTAAGGAGTAATATGTGGCTATTCTGTGGGTATGGAGCACACATATTTCCTATAGTACATGAGGCGAGGATGTCTCAATGTATGTATATTGGATGAATGATACATGGTTCAGTGTAGTCAGACATAGTATGATAAGACAAGTGTCTACTTGTGGAACATTTTCTCAAATAATACATAAATAAATCAAATATTATGATTAAATGGGGATGATGCGACCTTTGCCTTCCACCTATACATGCCGAGTCAGTGATGTACTTGCTGGTAGGTTATAATATCCCAGACAAGTAATAGCATGTTTATATAGTCCTGACACAGACTGGTTAGGTTAGCCCTGACAAGGACTGGTTAGGTTATATGGTTGGTTTCAATCTTCATCAAGCTTTACCCATATAGATCAATGTTAGATATGTTAGACTCAAATTTCTAAACAAAACCTGATATAAAATTGAAATTATTTACACAAATATCTCTAGTAAACCTACATACCCTCTAGTATATATATATAAGCACAGATTTAGACTTGGTTTAGTGAAGCAGTCTGCACGGAATACATCTAGGAAAGTATCAGCCTTAGCAGCTCTCTTCTTTTGTCTATCGCTCTGGCCTGTCTTCGTGTTAGTGTGTGTTTTTAAACCTAGCGCTGCTTCATTATATAGTGCAAGCGCGGTCGTTTCGGAGAGCTTACTCGATTTGATACAATTTTTTCCTCAAGAATCCATCGTTCTTGTGCAAATATCCTTACAAATGTTCCTCCGTACGACTAAACACGTCAATCCATCCCGTTCTTATATACCCACTTTTATTTTCCTGATTAGGAGCTTCCATTTTATATACGTTTAATCGAAATCAGTTAGGGCATGTATTTACTAGGATTTTTTAAAGTTTATCTTCTTGATAGTCCTAGATGTGAAGACTAAGTAAAACTTTAAATTTCTCTAATACTACTTACGTCTTCGCATCTTTCGTCTAGATTTCCATTAATACATATATCCTTTCAAGAATTAAAGCACTTTTGATAGTATTATACACTGCATGCGCTTGTAGCTTTAAATTTACTTTCCAGCAGATACGATCCCGATATCACCATGTTTCAGTTTCTCCTTACAACCCTTTCCCCGAACGAACCGGCTAGGCTTGCTAATATTTGCTGCCTGGCGGTAACCTTCAAAGCAAAAAAAAAAAAAAAAAAAAAATTCACGCCGTGTGTGCGTTGGGTTCATTCCTTCTTTCATAAACGAAGCATGTGTTGACAAATCACGCCACATCACTCAGCAACATTAAGTCCCAAATACTCATTAATATCAGGTCACAAACACTCAGCAACATCATTTCACCAACACTCAGCAACAACATTTCACCAACACTCAGCAACAACATTTCATCAACATTCAGTAACATCCTTTCACCAACATTCAGCAACATCATTTCACCAACAATCAGCAACATCATTTCGCAACACTCAGCAACATCATGTCAACAACATTCAGCAACATCATTTCACCAACACTCAGCAACATCATTTCACTAATTGGCAGCATGATCATGTCATCAACACTAAGCAACATCATTTCACTAACACCCAATAATATCAGGTCACAAACACTTAGCAACATCATGTTACAACAATCAGCAACAGAAGGCCACTGAAACAAAGCAGTATCAGATTACCAAATAATCATTAACACCATGTCATGGACACTCAGCAACATTTAGTCACCAATACACAATCACATAAAATTACTGACACTCAGCAACATCAGACCACCAACACTCGGGAACATCAGGCCATAATACTCGACAACATCAGGTCACAAAGCTCAGGAACAACAGTCCACCAGCATCCAAAAACATCGGATCACTGACACCCAGAAACATCAGTCTACCAGCATCCAATAACATCAGATCACTGACACTCAGAAACATCAGGTCACACAATTCAGCAATATCAGTCCACCAGCATCCAATAACATCGGATCACTAACATTCAGAAACATCAGGTCACCAAAACTCAGCAACTTCAGTTCACCTGCATCCAATAACATCGAGTCACCGACACTCAGAAACATCAGGTCACAAAAACTCAGCAACATCAGTCCACCATCATCCAATAACATCGGATCACTGACACTCAAAAACATTAGGTCACCAAAACTCAGCAACATCAGCCTACCAGCATCCAATAAAATCGGCATCGCTGACACTCAGAAACATCAGGTCACCAAAACTCAGCAACATCAGTCCACCAGCATCCAGTAACATCAGGTAACCAACACTCAGCAACATCGCAAATCAATATAATGATTGTAATATTTTTCCCCATCGTTAACTCGACCAAGTGAGCGAAAGATCTACATATCTGAAACATTCATACCACGATCAACCTCAGCCATAAAGCGATAGCAAATAGTGTGTGGTCGATATCGGAGAATACGCTTCTGACATTTTCAATCATGTGCGGCTGAGATCTGAGAAACTAAAAATAGCATTGGAGCAGAGCTGATATTCTGCTTGCTTCAAACAGTCTGAGATTCAACGAACAGAGAGATTATAGCTTAATTCTTCCGCTGTGGCGGAATTATTGGTGTCTTTGACTTTTTAAAGCAAATGAGATTGTTCTTTGTTAAGTTTTTATCTAAATGTTATATTTCATCATCACCGTCGTTATCATTCTCATCATCTTCATTACCATCATCAATTTCCTTTGCGCTCCTATGGATCATGGAGCCACTACTGATGTTAGTATCCTTGCAAGAATCATACACCAAGTTGTCACAAGCTCTTGAAGTGATGTTTTCTGTGTCAATGGGTTTTACACGATGAGGTTGCTAGTACCTTGTACACAATCAGATTAGTCGCCTTGTACGAGTGTGTTTTAGCTGTATTCTTTCATAGTCTCCTCACAGACCTCCCAGAACTACACTCCTTCTTTGACCTCTATCTTTCTGCATCTTCTTCCTCAAAAATGGCGCCCTTTGGACTGTCTTTGGTTCGATTTCCCGGTAAGCTTATATAACATCTGCTACTTTTCTGTAGCTTAGTTTTCTATTCCTTTATTTCTCACGAGTGCCTTCCAACATACTCATTTATGTCTGTTATTTAATGGCCACAGGCCTCGGGTTTCCTGTTTATTTGTTTCTATGGTGATAGACTGATTTTTCTTCAGAAATCTCACTTGCTGTATAATGTTTGTTTCTATGGTCATAGACTGATTTTTCTTCAGAAATCTCACTTGCTGTATAATGTTTGTTTCTATGGTCATAGACTGATTTTTCTTCAGAAATCTCACTTGCTGTATAATGTTTGTTTCTATGGTCATATACTGCTTTTTCTTCAAAAATCTCACTTGCTGTATATTTTTTGTTTCTATGGTCATAGACTGCTTTTTTTTTCAGAAATCTCACTTGCTGTATAATGTTTGTTTCTATGGTCATATACTGCTTTTTCTTCAGAAATCTCACTTGCTGTATAATGTTTGTTTCTATGGTCATAGACTGATTTTTCTTCAGAAATCTCTCTTGTTCTATACATATTTGTTTCTATGGCGAAACACTGCTATTTCTTCAGAAATCTCACTTGTTCAATACATTTTTGTTTTCATTTACTTTGGTTAATATACATGTTTGGTATTTGTAGCGTGGTGTTGGTAGAAATGAATTGACTGTTCATTATTTCAGTTTCGTAATAATTCTTCGTGCATGTCTCAAAACTGATGTAAGAGGTGAGCAGTTCATTCGTTGTTATGTCTTCTAAGATGTCGTCTTTACTGTTTGTTCACTTGAAATAACACATTTTCGTGGTTTTATTCCGTGGTTTTGTATTTCTGCTACATGTTTCGGTTTGATGATCACGTGGTGCAATATTTTTCTTTCTTAGCGCTTTACATATAAAACCAAGCATCAACTCGATAGATGGCAGGGAGGATAGTGTGATTTGCTTGCATAGCTAGGCGGGGGTTGTCGCACGGAAGGTCTTGGGTTCGAGTCCTGGGTAAGCCACTTATGTCTGTTGTTTTTCTGTTGTCTAGTTTTCTACTTCTTTATTTCTTACGAGTGCCTGAAAACATACCTTTATGTTTGTCTAATATTTATTTACTTATCCCAAACAGTTTTATAAAAGTTGTCCTTTATAAAGAACTGTGCATGTCATGTATCCAAATGTTTTCTGTATTAAATTAATGATCTTTATCTTTAGGTGGACTCAGTCATGCCATTCCAAAGTGATTTGATTCTCTGTCTGCACTGTCAAAAACCTTTTCATAGGTCCACAAACCCAATTCAAAGAGGTGAGTTCCATTCTAAACTTTGTTGTACTAATGTTCTCTCTGTGGATTTATCGTCTGTACAGGATCTGTTCCGCATAAAACCTGCTTGTTGATCTCTCAGTTGTCTGTCTATGAACTCTGTTTTATCTTTCAATGACGATCCTGTTTACTATTTTTCCTGGCACTGATAGTAACATTATTCTTCTGTAATTTGTGCACTCTTGTGAATCTCCTTTCTTATACAACTTAACCATGTTTCCTTCCTTCCATTCTGCTGGTATTTCTTCTCTCTCCCAGGTGTTACCAAACATTTGTCTAATATCTCTGCAGAGGTGTCAATATCCGTTTTAATGTCAACATCTGGACAGCCATCTGGACCAGCCGCTTTTTCATCACTTTGAAAATTTATGGCTATCTTTATTCCTCCCTCAGTTGGTCTTTCACGGTTGACTTGTAGCCCCTGTCCTGCTTGATGGATGTCTGCGGGATTTTGTGGAGCTGGTCTATTGAGACAAACATGTCCTGTCCACCTCTTCATTTGCTCGTGTATATTACCAAGAAATTTTCCATATAAACATACTGACATGTTACTTTCTTAATCGTCAAAAAAAATTATTTTAAAAAATTGTATGCGAATTTTTTAAACTGCGTTTTTCCCTGCTGAAAACACTGCGGCTTTATCAAAGGTCTGGTTTCGCTCCGGTCAAATAGCCATTATAGACCTTCATAACACAATTTCCGTTTGGCGACACTGTCCACTTAAATGCCATGTATAAATGACAGGTATAAATGACAAGTGTGACACAACGCATCCTTAGCTTACTCCAGATAGGACAGAAAATTGTTTCTAAAGGCCAACTTTAATACTGGAGCACTTAAAAATAAAAATAAAAAACTGTCCTAGAGTATTGGAAATCCCATCTCTGGAATCCACATTATCCCAACTCATTCTGTCTCTGACGACTCATCAGAAGCTGTTCTAAAGACACTATTAGGTTTTGTCAACGAAATGTCTTTATTTAAGATTTTCGGGTCCTGCAGGATTTTCAAATCTTCAGGGCAGCCGAGTAATCCGTCGTGTTCCGAATTATTCAGTAGTTTCTTTGTTTTGTTTGTTATTGTTTTTTTGTTTTTTTTTATGCAGGTGGTCCTGTCATTAGTAAATGGTTTTATTCCCGTTTTACATTGGTTTTCAGGATTACACAAAAATCATGAATTTTTTTTTTTAACTGACAAAGATTTCGATGTTTATCGTCGTCATCATTATCAGTTGCCTTCTCCACAAAGAAGGTCGACTGTAATGGATCTCCAACGTCTTCTGTCTCTTGTCTTGATTGTACACTCTGAAAGACTCTTTCCTGTCCATCTCTTGATATTATCCTCTCACTTATAGCGCTGTCTTCCTCTTGCATGTTTGCCTTCAAATCTTCCTGTCAATTCTCACTACACATTTCTATATTTAGAAAGTAACGCTATTGGTTGAGATTTTTATGGGCGCACATCGCGCATGTCATAAATCTTTGAAACAAAAAAGAGCTGAAACAATAGTAATAGAGCCAGAGTTACACATGAACGATGAACCTAGAAACGCAGGGCGTTTCGGTACTATAATTCTTCAGCCACAGTAAACAACAGGAAACAAAGATATGAAATATAGACAGCCTATGAGAAAATTACAAAGGGCAAGCACATTCGTGGAAAAAATAATAATTAATTAACAAATAAAAATAATAATTATTTAACAATAAAAAATAATAATTAATTAACACAAAATAATGATTAATTAATAAATAAAAATAATAATTAATTAACAAATAAAAATAATTTCGACTCCAACTCCAATACCCAACTCCGACCACAGTTTGTTAGAAGTTATATGGCATACAATTCCGGAGTCGGTGTACGGACATTCTTTACCGACTCTTACTGCATTAAAAACCACCGACTCAACGACTTCGACTTCCGGCTGACTCCACAGCCCTGCACGTGACCATAATGTAGAACCATGAGGTAGAACCCTGAGGTAGAACCCTGAGGTAGAACCTTAAGGTCCCAGAAGAGACAAAGTAAGAACAGGAATACTGCAACCTCAGGCATGTCGTACAAGGTGATTTCTAGAAGGTTGGGTATGAAACTGGCAACCTCATGTCAAACAAAATGGCACAGAAACCACCACAGCAAGAACATGTGACTGCTTTCTGTAGGCTTCTTGGGGGACCAGCCGCAGTAATGGCCGCCATCCTTCATAAGGGGCGCAAAGGATGATGATGATGATGATGATGATGATGATGATGATGATGATGATGATGATGATGATGATGATGATGATGAAAAGGCCTGACAAAATAATCAACTTAATCACAGACTTCGTGCATCAGAATTCTCTCTTGAGTTACGAACTGGATGAAGAAAAAAACTGTCAATCATTGCAGAAGTCACTGAGAGCATTAACCAAGAACTACATACAAATTTGACCAAGAACTACATACACATTTGTCAGGTGAAAGAGATACCATGACATCATGGCAGGTGAGATGAAGTCGAAGTATGAAGACAGCAGGGGCAAAAGATGATGAAGTCAAGCAGGATGCAACAAGACAGCTAAGACAGAAGAAACTCTACATTTGGCGTTCAACCTGCGATGTGATGTTTGTGTTTATATGTGTGTAAGAGAAACAAAATCAAAAGAAATCTAGTCCTCTCAAAAATAAGAATTTTCAGCTCAAATGTTATCATCATTATCACAACCCTTAGCTCTCACGGGAGCTTAAAGGTAAAAGTAAAGGATCCCGTTACACGCCCATTGAGGCATATTAGGAATATGGTGTTAGGCCCATATTTTCTTGATCATCGGCACATTAGGGGTGATAAGGTCCACATCACGCCGGACGCCTTAACCTTCCCAGAGTTGCTCTGGTACCCAATTCATGAGGCTGAGTCGACCCCGGAACCGTTGCGGTCCAACAAATCCCACCTCAACTGGGGATCGAACCTTGGACCACCGAGCTAGGAAGCCAGTGCACTAACCACTGCACTACCGCTGCTTCAAGGGAGCAGGCCTTCAGAAAACGTAGGCAAAGTCCCGGCTGTTGAGTGCCATCAGCTTGAGGTCTTCAATGTCGGTGTCATCCCTTTGATTTCTGGCTCCAGTTCTTCTCTCCATGTGTTTTCTGGTCTCTCTTATCCAGGGGATTCTGGAATAAGTACCGTCTCGGAATGGTACCGGCAGGTGTCCTCAATGTTTCTTCTATTCATCGCCAGATGTCATAGGAAAGGACACGTTCTTCTATTCATCGCCAGATGTCATAGGAAAGGACACGTTCTTCTTTTCATCGCCAGATGTCATAGGAAAGGACACGTTCTTCTATTCATCGCCAGATGTCATAGGAAAAGACACGTTCTTCTATTCATCGCCAGATGTCATAGGAAAGGACACGTTCTTCTATGCATCGCCAGATGTCATAGGAAAGGACACGTTCTTCTATTCATCGCCAGATGTCATAGGAAAGGACACGTTCTTCTATGCATCGCCAGATGTCATAGGAAAGGACACGTTCTTCTATTCATCGCCAGATGTCATAGGAAAGGACACGTTCTTCTATTCATCGCCAGATGTCCTAGGAAAGGACACTTATTAAGAAAACCAGTTGATACCAGTTACACGGCAGTCCCTGGTCTTGAATCAAGTCCTTACTCATTCACTCGCAGACTGTTCGAATATTTCATGAGTTCTATGTGCCACCCTAACCTGATTATGTTTCAAATCATTGTGTAATGCATTGGCTCTCGACGTAGGCCATATGCCCCCCCCCTCCCCAAACCCCCATG
Organism: Oreohelix idahoensis; assembly: GCA_024509875.1. NCBI lineage: Eukaryota > Metazoa > Mollusca > Gastropoda > Stylommatophora > Oreohelicidae > Oreohelix > Oreohelix idahoensis. The sequence continues at coordinate 23,918 of JAMPIV010019157.1, forward strand.
GGTCATGTCATATTTCTAGGGGAGGGGGGGCACAGCAAGATGGTAAAGAATCTTTTTTTCCAGCTAACAGCGACAATGAGTGAGGCCACACAGGTAAATGAGACTCAGAAGATGCCATGAGCAAAAAAAGATTTAGAACGCCCGGTCTAGTGTACCAAAACTCCGTAGTGTTTAGTTTCTGTTTATTTTTGTTTTATTTTTCCTCTTTTGTTTGATTGTTTGTTTTTTTCGTTCATTACTTTATTTTTTGTTTTGTTGTTTAAAGATATATAATTTTGATTACCGTTGGATACTATATTTGTATGTTGTTATATGACCTTTATGGGACCGAAGACGCAGCTAACGAGATGAATACAGTCAACGACTCATAGCTTGACTGCTTGCGTCAGGGCCAGCGAACCAGAGCTGAACAAGACCCTACTCCACCTCCAAGTGGTGGTCCTGGAAACAGGCTGCATCACTGCAGTCTGGCCAAGAGAGTAGGGATCGAAGAGGGAAGGCAAACCCGGTCCCAAAAGAAGCCGCGCGGAAGTCGGATGTGTCGGGCCGAAAGTCGCAAATATCGCAGCTGCACTGTAAACGGCGACACAACGTAACAAACATCCTTTTCAGGACGAACGAGGAAGAAGAAGAAGATATTACCTTTATAGGTTGCATGCCTTTAAATTAATGATTCAAGTACATGTGTGAATGAAAGGATATTGTATGCAAGATGAGATAGACAGATAGATAGATAGATAGATGGATGGATGGACGGACGGACGGATGGACGGACGGACGGACGGACGGACGGACGGACGGACGGACGGACGGACGGACGGACGGACAGATAGATAGATAGATAGATAGATAGATAGATAGATAGATAGATAGATAGATAGATAGATAGATAGATAGATAGATAGATAGATAGATAGATAGATAGATAGATAGATAGATAAGGGGAAGGCAGAATGTTAGAAGAGGATACGCACCCAATTTTTAACCCTTTGAAAATAAAGTTCGTTCCTTCCCCGGGGTAAGAGAAAATGAGTAAGATCAATAACACATGGAGAAGAGAGCTGGCGGCAGATATGAAAGTAATAAGACAGACATGGAGAAGAGAACTGGAGACAGATATGAAAGTAATAAGACAGACATGGAGAAGAGAACTGGAGACAGATATGAAAGTAATAAGACAGACATGGAGAAGAGAACTGGAGACAGATATGAAAGTAATAAGACAGACATGGAGAAGAGAGCTGGCGACAGATATGAAAGTAATAAGACAGACATGGAGAAGAGAACTGTAGACAGATATGAAAGTAATAAGACAGACATGGAGAAGAGAACTGGAGACAGATATGAAAGTAATAAGACAGACATGGAGAAGAGAGCTGGCGGCAGATATGAAAGTAATAAGACAGACATGGAGAAGAGAACTGGAGACAGATATGAAAGTAATAAGACAGACATGGAGAAGAGAACTGCAGACAGATATGAAAGTAATAAGACAGACATGGAGAAGAGAGCTGGCGGCAGATATTAAAGTAATAAGACAGACATGGAGAAGAGAACTGGAGACAGATATGAAAGTAATAAGACAGACATGGAGAAGAGAACTGGAGACAGATATGAAAGTAATAAGACAGACATGGAGAAGAGAACTGGAGACAGATATGAAAGTAATAAGACAGACATGGAGAAGAGAACTGGAGACAGATATGAAAGTAATAAGACAGACATGGAGAAGAGAACTGGAGACAGATATTAAAGTAATAAGACAGACATGGAGAAGAGAACTGGAGACGGATATGAAAGTAATAAGACAGACATGGAGAAGAGAACTGGAGACAGATATGAAAGTAATAAGACAGACATGGAGAAGAGACCTGGAGACAGATATAAAAGTAATAAGACAGACATGGAGAAGAGAACTGGAGACAGATATGAAAGTAATAAGACAGACACGGAGAAGAGAACTGGAGACAGATATGAAAGTAATAAGACAGACACGGAGAAGAGAACTGGAGACAGATATGAAAGTAATAAGATAGACATGGAGAAGAGAACTGGAGACAGATATGAAAGTAATAAGACAGACATGGCGAAGAGAGCTGGCGGCAGATATGAAAGTAATAAGACAGACATGGAGAAGAGAACTGGAGACAGATATGAAAGTAATAAGACAGACATGGAGAAGAGAACTGGAGACAGATATGAAAGTAATAAGACAGACATGGAGAAGAGAACTGGAGACAGATATGAAAGTAATAAGACAGACATGGAGAAGAGAACTGGAGACAGATATGAAAGTAATAAGACAGACACGGAGAAGAGAACTGGAGACAGATATGAAAGTAATAAGACAGACATGGAGAAGAGAACTGCAGGCAGATATGAAAGTAATAAGACAGACATGGAGAAGAGAACTGGAGACAGATATGAAAGTAATAAGACAGACATGGAGAAGAGAACTGGAGACAGATGTGAAAGTAATAAAACAGACATGGAGAAGAGAACTGGAGACAGATATGAAAGTAATAAGACAGACACGGAGAAGAGAACTGGAGACAGATATGAAAGTAATAAGACAGACACGGAGAAGAGAACTGGTGACAGATATGAAAGTAATAAGACAGACATGGAGAAGAGAACTGGAGACAGATATGAAAGTAATAAGACAGACATGGAGAAGAGAACTGGAGACAGATATGAAAGTAATAAGACAGACATGGAGAAGAGAACTGGAGACAGATATGAAAGTAATAAGACAGACACGGAGAAGAGAACTGGTGACAGATATTAAAGTAATAAGACAGACACGGAGAAGAGAACCGGTGACAGATATGAAAGTAATAAGACAGACATGGAGAAGAGAACTGACGACAAATATGAAAGTAATAAGACAGACACGGAGAAGAGAACTGGAGACAGATATGAAAGTAATAAGACAGACATGGAGAAGAGAACTGGAGACAGATATGAAAGTAATAAGACAGACATGGAGAAGAGAACTGGAGACAGATATGAAAGTAATAAGACAGACATGGAGAAGAGAACTGACGACAGATATGAAAGTAATAAGACAGACATGGAGAAGAGAACTGGAGACAGATATGAAAGTAATAAGACAGACATGGAGAAGAGAACTGGAGACAGATATGAAAGTAATAAGACAGACACGGAGAAGAGAACTGGTGACAGATATGAAAGTAATAAGACAGACACGGAGAAGAGAACTGGTGACAGATATGAAAGTAATAAGACAGACACGGAGAAGAGAACTGGAGACATATATGAAAGTAATAAAAAAGACATGGAGAAGAGAACTGGCGACAGATATGAAAGTAATAAGACAGACACGGAGAAGAGAACTGGAGACAGATATGAAAGTAATAAGACAGACATGGAGAAGAGAACTGACGACAGATATGAAAGTGATAAGACAGACATGGAGAAGAGAACTGGAGACAGATATGAAAGTATTAAGACAGACATGGAGAAGATAACTGATGACAGATATGAAAGTGATAAGACAGACATGGAGAAGAGAACTGGAGACAGATATGAAAGTAATAAGACAGACATGGAGAAGAGAACTGGAGACAGATATGAAAGTAATAAGACAGACGTGGAGAAGAAAACTGGAGGCAGATATGAAAGTAATAAGACAGACACGGAGAAGAAAACTGGCGACAGATATGAAAGTAATAAGACAGACACGGAGAAGAAAACTGGAGACAGATATGAAAGTAGTAAGACAGACATGGAGAAGATAACTGGCGACAGATATGAAAGTAATAAGACAGACACGGAGAAGAGAACTGGAGACAGATATGAAAGTAATAAGACAGATACGGAGAAGAGAACTGGAGACAGATATGAAAGTAATAAGACAGACATGGAGAAGAGAACTGGAGACAGATATGAAAGTAATAAGACAGACATGGAGAAGAGAACTGGAGACAGATATGAAAGTAATAAGACAGACATGGAGAAGAGAACTGGAGACAGATATGAAAGTAATAAGACAGACATGGAGAAGATAACTGGAGACAGTTATGAAAGTAATAAGACAGACACGGAGAAGAGAACTGGAGACAGATATGAAAGTAATATGACAGACACGGAGAAGAGAACTGGAGACAGATATGAAAGTAATAAGACAGACATGGAGAAGAGAACTGCAGGCAGATATGAAAGTAATAAGACAGACACGGAGAAGAGAACTGGAGACAGATATGAAAGTAATAAGACAGACACGGAGAAGAGAACTGGAGACAGATATGAAAGTAATAAGACAGACATGGAGAAGAGAACTGGAGACAGATATGAAAGTAATAAGACAGACACGGAGAAGAGAACTGGAGACAGATATGAAAGTAATAAGACAGACATGGAGAAGAGAACTGCAGGCAGATATGAAAGTAATAAGACAGACACGGAGAAGAGAACTGGAGACAGATATGAAAGTAATAAGACAGACATGGAGAAGAGAACTAGAGACAGATATGAAAGTAATAAGACAGACACGGAGAAGAGAACTGGAGACATATATGAAAGTAATAAGACAGACATGGAGAAGAGAACTGGAGACAGATATGAAAGTAATAAGACAGACACGGAGAAGAGAACTGGAGACAGATATGAAAGTAATAAGACAGACATGGAGAAGAGAACTGGAGACAGATATGAAAGTAATAAGACAGACACGGAGAAGAAAACTGGCAACAGATATGAAAGTAATAAGACAGACATGGAGAAGAGAGCTGGCGGCAGATATGAAAGTAATAAGATAGACATGGAGAAGAGAACTGGAGACAGATATGAAAGTAATAAGACAGACATGGAGAAGAGAACTGGAGACATATATGAAAGTAATAAGACAGACATGGAGAAGAGAACTGGAGACAGATATGAAAGTAATAAGACAGACATGGAGAAGAGAACTGGAGACAGATATGAAAATAATAAGACAGACATGGAGAAGAGAACTAGCGGCAGATTTGAAAGTAATAAGACAGACATGGAGAAGAGAACTGGAGACAGATATGAAAGTAATAAGACAGACATGGAAATATCTTGAACGGATGGCACAGAACAGGAAAGCTTAGCGTGTTTTTTGGTTTTTGTTGAGGACAAGTGATCCACGGGAGATGGGAGATATTGGTTAACTGGTTAATGTGAAACACACACGCACACACACGCATATAGAACAAAAACAAGTGGCTTTCAAAGTTAGGTGTATGTAAAAGGTAAAGGGTAAAGGATCCCGTTACACGCCCATTGAGGCATATTGGGAATATGGTGTTAAGCCCATATTTTCTTGACCATCAGCACACTAGGGGTGATGTCGCCAGCATCACGCCGGCCGCCTTAACCTTCCCAGAGTTGCTCTGGTACCCAATTGGGGCTGGGTCGACCCAGGAGCCGTTTGCGGTCTAAAAAAATCCTACCTCATCTGGGGATCGAACCATAGACCACTGAGCTAGGAAGCCAGTGCACTAACCACTTTGCTACCGCGAGGTATGAATGTTTGTTTAAACAACAAAACAAAAAATAAAGTAATGAACGAAAAAAAAAAACGGCTCCCCGCGGTGTATGTACCAACCAACAAGTTGTAAATATCAAACAACAACTAAGCCAAAATGAGAGGGGATTGAATAAAATAAGGGTTTAACCTCCATTCTTGCCCGACCCCGTCTTCAAACAAGAAAGTCATTCATTACTTTCCTCCTTCTAGCGGAGTCACCGTAACCTACAGTATCTTAAGTGTCAAATCTTTTATCTCTCGAACCAACTCTTAGTGAGTTCTCCAGTGGAAGCTACCGTGCTGCGAGATCTTAACATCTACACTTTCATCTGCCCCACAGCGTCTCTCCACAGGCGCCAAGAAAACTTACTTACTTAGTCGTTCCCATTCTACCGTGAAGTGTAGAGGTTTGGAAGAGATAGCGCCAGATTATGAGACCGGCTGTCTTCCTCCTGGCTTGGTTCCATTCTAGTCCTCGGTCCTTCAAAGATTGTCTAATGTTGTCCTCCCAGCGGACTCTGGGTCGTCATGGGGGTCTGGATCCCTGGCTCTTTGTTTCCCATGCTTGTCGTGGTAGCCGATCTTCTCCCATTCTGCAGACATGGCCAAACCATCTTAGTTGGGACTGTTCTACTTTGGTCTGCAGGGGGTGGGATTTTAGGCCTTGACTGGTTGCGGACCATGTCTCTTCCTGTTACTTCAACCACCTTCCTCAGATACCTCATTTCTGAGGTTTGGATCTGACTTTTGTGGGTTGTAGTCATTTTATATAATGAAGTTGCCAGACCCAAGCACAAACTTGTATTAGTTGCTTTTTACGACATTGCTTGAGGGAGAAGTAAGCCCTACTCTATCTTTGTCTCATCAGAGACCCCGTGAACTACACTAAGGCAGGAGACTATTATAGTAGATGAACAAGTGTGTGAATGAGGTGAGAGTCTTTCACACATTTGTAACAGCTAATACAATTCAACAAAGCGTTATACAGGTAGTCTTTGACATTCGAGGGGGTTCCGTTCCGACGACTCCGTCGTAAGTCGAATAAGTTGTGAGTTAAATCACCCCTTAAATATATTGACTTATTACATATTTCCAAGTCTGTGTTCCATAACATTATCATTTGTTAAAGTCATACACTGTAAATAAATAAAAGGGTTGAAATAAGAGATACTGATACTAGACATGACTGGGAAACAGTACACACGCTTATAACGCAAAAAACAGTGGAGACTGATGTATGAAGTCTGATGACGTGATATCACGTCCAATGGAAATAAGTGTTTATTATAAATCCCAGTTAATGTTTTTAAAGTTCAATGCAGTACAACTCTTCTGTGAGCACGTTTACATTATATCAAGCCATAAATGCCATGAGAACATGAACAATAAAACGGCTTAGGTTGAAAACCCAGAATATAAAATTTTTGTTGAACACTTTCATCACTTTTTATGTTTTACTTTAATTTTTGTACGGCCGGCGTAAGTCCGAATCGTCGTAAGTAAAGTACGTCGTAAGTTGAGGACTACCTGTATATACATATATTTTCAACAGTGGCGCGTGGAAGAACTTTTTGTTTGTTTTGATAGCCCCCCACAAACACCCACAAGCCATTTCTTACTGCATCTTCTAAATTGCGCAGAACATAGTGAGTAAATTCTTGTGTAGCTCTCGCGTGCATCTAAAGAGACAACAAAAGAATATGACTACAACACCCTCAGCATGTCGTATAAGGCGACTAATGAGAGATTGTTCATGGAGCTGGCAAGCTCATCATGTACAACAAAGTGCTACATAAATCGTCACTGCCAGAGCATGTGAATACCTGATGTAGACTTCTTGTCACGAGACAAGCTACAGTGGAAGTTCCATCCTCTGTGAGGAGAGCGGAGGATACTCAAGATGATGATCTTGTGTAAAGGGTGAAAAAGCTTGAAAACAAGTGAATAATCTAACATTTAATTAGCGCCGAAAACCGTTATCCGAGACACTTAGCACACGATAGGAAAGGTTGGAAAAAGGGGAAGGGGGGGGGGGGGTTGAGCATGTTTGAAGGTCAGAAGCATCCTTCTAAATACGCCTGTGGTGGTCGCACAAATGACTCTATATCAGCGGCAGGCAAACTTGGAGCTGTGGTGATCTACAGTGTGTTTATGTATGTCCTTGTGCAACCTTCATAACTCTGGATGTTGTTCTGTGTAGGTCCCGGGGGGGTCTCTGATGAGGCCCAGAAAGAATAAGACTTTCGCACACTTCTGGTATGTCCTACAATGCGACTAACATGACGTTGTACATGAGGTTGGCAACTTCATAATGCATAACAAATTGCTGCGGACACCACTGTTGCAAGAGCATTTGCATGTTTGGTGCCGGCTTCCAGCCAGGAGGACCAGATGTAATGGTGGTTCCATTAGGAGAGAAATTGAAAATGATAATGAACTTTCAATGTGCACAAGATAGAAGCCTTGGATGTGTACAAGATAGAAGCCCTGGATGTGCACAAGATAGAAGCCCTAAATGTGCACTAGATAGAAGCCCTGGATGTGCACAAAATAGAAGACCTGGTTGTGCACACGATAGAAGCCCTGGATGTGCACAAGATAGAAGCCCTGCTTATGCACAAGATAGAAGCCCTGGATGTGTACAAGATAGAAGCCCTGGATGTGCACAAGGTAGAAGCCCTGGACGTGCACAAGATAGATGCCCCGGATGTGCACAATATAGAACCCTGGATGTGCACAAGATTGAAACCATGGATGTGCACAAGATAGAAGCCCTGCATGTGCACGAGATATAAGCCATGGATGTGTACAAGATAGAAGCCCTGGATGTGCACAAGATAGAAGCCCTGGATGTGCACAAGATAGATGCCCTGGATGTGCACAAGATAGAAGCCATGGATGTGCACAAGATTGAAACCCTGTATTTGCACAAGATAGAAGCCATGGATGTGCACAAGATAGAAGCTATGGATGTGCACGAGATAGAAGCCATGGATGTGCACAAGATATAATCCCTGGCTGTACACAAGATATAAGCCCTTGATGTACATAAGATAGAAGCCATGGATGTGCACAAGATAGAAGCACTGAATGTACACAAGATAGAAGCCCTAGATGTGCACAAGATAGAAGCACTGGATGTACACAAGATAGAAGCCCTAGATGTGCACAAGATAGAAGCCCTGGATGTACATAAGATAGAAGCCCTGAATGTGCACAAGAAAGAAGCCCTGGATGTACACAAGATAGAATCCATGGATGTACACAAGATATAATCTATGGATGTACACAAGATAGAAGCCCTGAATGTGCAAAAGATAGAAGCACGCTTGAAATGGTAGGTTAAAGCATTGTTCATATTTTTTTATGTCAGTGTTGTTAATTTTGTGTGTTTTTTTTTAACTTCGAATCCTGTAACTCAGTGATTTTCAACCAGTGTGCAGTGGCAAATTGGTGTGCCTCGAAGGGACCGCAGGTTTGCTGCTAGAGTTTGGGAAGAAGGTCGAAAAAAATACGAGAAATAAAAAAATGAGGCATAAAAAAGAATCGTACAGGTAAAGTTTAAAAGTACTGTATATTTTTTTCATAAGAGGTCGATAAGAATGAAAACAATAACACCTTAATAAAAATAAAGTTATTACAGTAAAGAGAGCTATCCAGACTATCAGAAGAGATCAGAATCAACTCAACGACGACTACCACACTCTTGACCGGCAGGGACAGATCACCATTTTTCGCCTCTGGACAGGGCATAACAAACTGAATAAACACATGTACAAGCTACGATTGTCTGCTTCACCACTGTGCACATGTGGATTAAACGAACAAACTGCTGAGTATGTTCTACAGGATTGTCCTCTGTATGACCAGTTAAGAAAGATATACTGGCCCAATGACTCAACACTAAATTGAAAGCTGTATGGAGCTAAAGAGGAACTCCAGACAACGGTCGAGTTCATCATGAGAACTCGTCTGACGGTGTAAACATCAAAGATGCGATCGCAAGAAGATTACAGTAACATTCCAAGAACTTCCGTCCCTATTGTTCCAGATCACAAAATAACTCTGCAACGTACTTTTACAACTGCACCTTTTACCTTTCTCAAGCCTACGTACATTGTAGTGACATCCACTTGTGATGAAAGCGAGCATTTGCCCATTCGAACATTAGACATGGACATATTTCTAATTAAAAAACGTAATTTAGATGACGATGAATCAAGTATAACTGGCACTAGTTCTAGTAATGTAACCCATAGTACAGTTGATGCTAGTTCTAAAACCGTCGTGCACCAGTATTATAAATACTATTTGTCCTTCGGATTCATTTCATCTGGAGAAGACCACCCAGGTCCTAAGTATGTTGTTTGTGGTGACAAACTGGCAAATCAAGCTATGGTTTCAAGCAAACTGTAAAGACACCTGTACACAAAGCACTCACATTTATGAGAGAAATCAATTCAACATATGGAGAACAAGAGAAATCAAGTCCAACACGAAAATAAGAATCTTCAACTCAAATGTCAAGTCAGTCCTATTGTATGGCTCTGAGACATGGAGAACAACAAAAACAACAACCAAAAAGCTACAGACTTTTATAAACGGGTACTTGTGTAGAATAGAAGGACTGATATGGTATGACAAAGTCACAAATGTGGAATTGATGACATGAACCAGACAAGTGCCAGAGGAACAAGAGTTGAGAAGAAGACGCTGGCGATGGATAGGACACACATTGAGGAAAACTGTTGATAGCATTACAAGGCAGTCCTTGTTCTGGAATCCACAGGGAAAGAGAGGCAGAGGTAGACCAAAAAACACATGGAGAAGAGAATTGGAGACAGAGGTGAAAGTGATGAGCAAAACATGGAAAGAAATTGAGCGGATGGCCGGGACAGGAAGACTTGGCATGTGTTTGTTGAAGGCCTATGCTCCTCGGGGAGCTAAAGGGTATTGATTGATTTCAATAATTTAAAAGGCTTTTAGCTAATGATACACGCTAGACTAAACAATTGTAGGTTATGCCTCGTAGAACTGGAGTCAGTAACAAAGGTGTCGGCAACCCAATAGCTTTCGCCATCTGCTTTAGTAACACTGACATATATATATATATATATATATATATATAAATATATATATATATATATAAATATATATATATATATATATATATATATATATATATATATATATATATATATATATATATATATATATATATATATATATATATATATATATATATATATGTATATGTATATGTATATGTATATATATATGTATATATATATGTATATATATATATACATATATATATACATATATATGTATATATATATACATATACATATACATATACATATACATATACATATATATATATATATACATATATACATATATACATATATACATATATACATATATATATACATATATATATATATATATCTATATATATCTATATATATATATATATATATATATATATATATATATATATATGTGTATATATATATATATATATATATATATATATATATATATATATATATATATATATATATGTGTATATATATATATATATACAGTACTTTGCAAAAAAAATGGCAGTCATATTTTCGCAACGCAGCACACTCATAGAAGCAAATAATAATAAAAACTGTATGTCCAGAGGAAGATTGGTATCTCCCCTATCTATTAACAGTGGTTTCAGTACAATATAATGTTGCCTTCTCCAGCAAGGCAAGCCTGGATGCGGCGAGGCATACTTCCCACAAATGTTTGTAGGTAATTGAGAGTCAGACTGTCCCAGTATTTTTCAGCTACCTTCTTCAATTGTTCAACGTCTCTGAGTCCACTCTTTTTTAAATGATTCTTGAGTAGTGCCCAAACGTTTTCAATTGGGTTTTGATCGGGACTGTTGCTGGGCCACTTCAGCACTATCACATTCTTCTCTTGCAGCCATGCTTTGGGGGTATGAGCTGTATGATTTGGGTCATTGCCATGTTGAAATGTGCACCCATCGGGGTATGACCTGCATAAATGGCAGAAGGTGTCCCTCTAGTATGTCGATGTACCTTTCTTTCGTGAGAATTCCTGTGAAAACAAACAGTGGGGTGGCACCTCTTGCTGACACCCCTCCCCAAAGATGGAATTTCTAGGTATGTTTCGGTCGCTGGTACACAGGCGTTACAGAGCCTTTCGTCCAAATATTTATTTGAGCAGGATAAGACCAAAGAGAACATTCATCTGAAAAAATCACATTGTCCCATGACAAATTTTGGTGTTCGTGGCACCAGTTCAAGCGCATCTGTTTGTGAGTCTCTGTGAGCAATGGTGACGAAATTACCCGCTTTTTGTGTAATTCATCCTGTGTAGCTCCCGGTTGACAATAGCATTAGATACCTCTGGGCTTCCCAACTCGATCATGCGCTGCCGTATGTTTTCTACACTCTTCATTGGCCCAGCCCGAACGATTTGGGCGAGACACCGATGGTCCTTTGTGACCAAAATTCTTGGCCCCCCCACTACCTTCTTTTCGCTCGATTCCATTACCTGCTTTTAATTTACTCACAACTCTGTAGACAGTCCGCTCAGGAATGTTCAAGGTTTTAGAAATGTTGGAACATGTTTGATTTCCTTCATTCCAAAGCTGGGAAATTTACATACACTTTGACTTTGTATCCATTTTCTGCCACTAGCATTAGAAATTGTCGTCTGCTCTATTATCAAGGGACGTTACTCTACGCTAATTTTTTTTTTTACTTTTGGTAGTGTTTGCTCACTTAAGTGGAGTGCAAATTTGGGGCAGAACATGCATATTTAATTAGATTTCAGCTTATTTAGCTGAGCAATATGACTGCCATTTTTTTTGCAAAGTACTGTATGTATGTGTGTGTCTGTGTGTGTGTGCGTGCCTGTATGTGTCTCTGTGTGTGTGTCTCTCTCTCTCTCTGTGTATGTGTAATTTTAATCGCGGTGGAGGAGTGGGGATGAGGAACCTTACAAAGAAAAGATCACGTTCCTATCGCATGCATTTCACGAACACATTTAAGTAGCCAGCTCGAAAGTTTTCATTTGGAATACGGAAAAAGCACCTTTGATCACCGGGGACACTGCGATATTGAATGCCAGCGGGAGAGGTCTAGTCCGAAATTTCCCTAGCTTAAAAGTCTTTTCTGTGTGCAAGAGAGACACGAAGACACTGGACATAAATCCAGCAACTTGAGAGGAGGAAGCTGTTGATCGCACCAAGTGGCGCCATTTCAAGGGAAGGAAAGTTTCAATAATACTCAGCTATGTTGAGTTGTTCCCGATATGCCTCTAAGAATACGTTACATTCACTAAATTTGCTCTGTGAATGTGTACTGACTTTGGCATTTCGCGATAGATTCTAAATCTAGGAGATGTATGACACCCCTGTAGATTTACGAGCAACGGTTCTTTATGGGACTGGAAGGCCCAAGATCGTTGGTCGTCATTAACTTCAAACAAACCAAACCAAGAAAACCACTGAAATGCTAACGCCACTGCTGAAAGTCGTAAATAGTAGCAGTAGACAAACGGTTTGTGGGCGTGTGAGAGAGTGTGTGTGTGTGTGTGTGATGGGTACATTATTTAAAAAAAATAAATGTACAAACTGGAAATAATCCTAATGTCTTAAACTTTATTCGATAGCAATTTAATTATGCTCTTTCATCAGAAGAAATTGAAAAAGTATAACATATGGGTGCAAGTATAAATGTGTATGTGAAGGAGTGGTTTTATACGTGTATTTGTTACCTATTAATCCCAATGTTTTGTGGCCGTACGCATGAGGTTTTTCGTCAGGAAAAACCCGGCTTAGCGTGAAAATCCACTCCGCACTGCAGACGGTGGTCTGAGATTTGCAACTCATGCAAGCCCTCGGCCACTGATGGCTGTTACGTCACGCGATAAGCGGACGAAGGTGTTATACGGACAAGGGAGACTATTTCGCTTGGCGAAATAAGATTAGGATCCTGTGTCCGATTTTAAAGATATTGGCCAAGTTTGAAACTTTAATTTCATTCTCGCTCATAGACTCACAGTAGATAGGTTGCTCGTAAACAGAATAGCTGTTAGCGAAGTATCTCAGTTTGTTTCGGCAATTTGTCGAACTTCTAGACTTCCAGAAATATTTTCAGCATTTTTATTCTTAAGTTGTGCGACTACCTGTAATTCTGTGGTTGAGGTAATTAATATGATAGATATATAGATTTTGTGAGTGTTAAAGTGTTTAATCGCTTAATTCATTTTAATCTATTTCTTTAGCGCAGAAGAGAAATAAAGTGGTAGGCTATTATTATATTTTCTAGGGAAGCATTCAGTGGAAAGCAGAATAAAATTATAATTTCTAGCTTATAACGGCAATTGTAGCTATTTATGAATTTAATTTAACCGCTAATACTCAGTCGAGTGTATTTTTCTAAACTAACGTATAAACTCTAGAATCGAGCCTCATGAATGGTGACGGAATACGCACGTGTTCCTAATTCATGAGGATTGCTGATTTTTAAATATAACTTACGTCACGGGAAGTTTAAATGATAAGCAAAGCTCTCTGCTTGCAAGTTTAAATGTAAGTTATAACCAGTACAGATTCTGTTTATTATATTATATGTGTTATTTTTCCTCCACACAGTGAAAGTTTTGGGGTGACCCTAACTTTACCAGCACCTAGTAGTAGTTTCCATACTTGTGAAGAAATAGACAGTCCTTATTTTGAACCACGTGGGTTTCTTAAGTACCACTGGTCTAACAGTGCATATGCAACCCGAGTTAGCCAGAAATACTATATCCCAATAACGGGTTTTCAAAGACTGTAATGATAAATACTGGACCTTGGAGCTAGATCTTAATTTCTTCTAGAAAAACTCTACGTAATCTTTCTGCCTGGTGGCGCGAAATACTTCAAGTATTAACTAACATTTCCCGACCATATATATATATTTTTTGTGGACAAATCTGTGGTGTGACTAAAGTGAATCCTATACTGAGGGAAGGCACCGACCTGACATTCATCATTTCTAGAAACCTACGCTATTGACACTGTGCTCTGCTAACTCCCGCGCCTGGAATAATTTTAGGTGACTTAATCAGACATTTGAACAAATTTGCACACCCAAGTAGTCGTTCCCGGAGACTCCAAGTTAAATACGTCTTTTGGAACTGGGGACTTCTTGGCAGAAGACTGCATTTTTTGAGTCTGTGTGAAGATCTAAAATCAGTGTGTTCCAAGAGGCAGCGAGCCAAGTCGTGAGTACATGTATGAGAGGCCATGGCGGAATGAATGAGTGTACGCTGGTTTGAGTGATATTTTCACTATTATATCTTTGACACCCTGTTGCTGTCCTAATTTTTTTTTTTCAATCTGCATAATTTGTTGCTAAGGCTAGAGTTCTTGTGTTTTTTTGTCTTAGGTTAAATCAGATTTTTTTTTCAAACTCTGTGCATATAATTACGAGATAAAACAACGAAAACTCTTAGAATCAAACCCTATGTATCTGTGACTCTGACGCCATCATCTGTTCTCTTAACGGGGCTGGGCTAAACCTAGAGTTAACCCTATAAGGGGGCTATCATCCTTGCAACATTTCCTTGAATTTTTATGACTATGTGTATATGTATTCTCCTTGATGTACTTTCTTTGATGTTGTGAGCCGATTTTTCCTGATATTAAAATCGCTCTTGAACTTAATAATAGTGTTTGGTCAGCTCGTTCTAGATAATATATATATCATTGTTATAGTTTTCCCACGTCTGTGTGTTTACCTGTCGTCACGTGTATGTGCGTGCCTGTGAGTGATAGAAATATACGTAATCTGTATATTGGTGTAGTCTGTCTGACGCTGTAACAACTGTTGTAGAAGATAGGTGAGAGAGAGAAGAATCCTTTTCGCTTTCAGAGACAGCCACTATATCAAAATCTATCATCTCACGTGTGTGGAAATTCTATTACCTTTCACTAACTCTCACTGAGTCTATCACCTATTCAAACCTATTCAGAAGGGACCAAACCTAGTCTTAATTCTCCTATCGAAAATCTACGACAAATGGTCGCTCGTTACCGGGAATTGAACCCAAAATCCTAAGGCGATACGACAAATGGGTTCTCGTCCGACGGATTTTTGAACTTTGAATAGGAAGACGAGTACGACAAATGTGGACTCGTCTATCTGGACTTTGAACTTAAGATTCTGTATTCTGATATAGAGTAAGAGTGTGATGTCTTGTGACTGTGTATCTTTTAAAAATAATTACCCCCTAGACTAGCGATCTGTTTACGGGCGTGCTGACCACACAAACTAATAAGTTTTTTTTTCCACAGCATCTTTGAATAATATACATTTCAGTTACAGGTTGATTGTCGGAATGTATGTTAATTACTGATTTTGTAATACTAAACGCTGGTAAAGTAGTGAATGTATAACATTTACTGGGTTTTGAAGAAGTAGGTGTTTGAGCAAAAGCTAAGGAGTGCGTTTCGGACTATTTGTCCAGATTAATTGCCTCCCTTACCCTAACTGTCTTCAGGGGTGAACTTGATAGTGGACTTTATAATTAAGGGATTATTTTTCTCTTTAATTTTTGCAATATTCTTTTGCTTTTCCACTGTAGCAACTTATTTTTCAGTTGTAATCTTAACTACCATTTATTTGGCGTAGTCGTGTTTTGCATTGAGTGCTTTATTGCCGATAATAGCAGCGATAGTTAGATTTTATTTTGGAGGAGGTATCCCAGGGTTAAATATATCATCTTTTGATTTTTTTTGGGTAAATTTTTTCTCGTAAGTGGTAGGAACCAGGTTATTCTTTTTCCTATTTTCTTTCTCCAACAGTCTCAGTCACTGACATAATATGGCCGAGAGGGCAAAAATTAGACAACTCCTCAGGGACGAAGCGAGAGAGGAGGGACTGGAAGGAGAGGAAGCGAAAGCTTTTGTCAGAGACGAACTTGAGAGATATGATGCGGAGAGGAAAGCAGCTGAAGCTAAAGAGGAAAAAGAAGAACTCAAGAGGAAAGAAGCAGAAGCTAGAGAGAGGGAAAGGGAAGACCGTCTTTTACAGCAGAAGAAGATGGATGAGGAAATGGAAATTCGCAGGGCGAACGAAAGAGAGAAGGAAAGACAGCATGAGGAAAGAGAGAAGGAGAAAGAGAGACAGCATGAGAAGGAAAGGGAGGAGAGACAGCATGAGAAGGAGAGGGAGGAGAGACAGCATGAGCTGGCACTTAAAGCTCTAGAGTTCCAAAGTCGTGGTGCTGCCTCTACCTCCAGCAATGGAGAGTCTTCTCCTCATTCTTCCTTAACTGACCCTGCTAACACTCAATCTCTTCAACTAAATGCTATGTCTTTCACTCTTGAATCTTTTCCTTGTCCAAATGAGAAGATTGACACATGGTTAGAAAAATTTGAGAAAATTGCAACTCTGTACGGGTTAGAGAGGTCGCGTTGGAATATGAAACTTTCCCAGGCCCTAAAAGGTTCTGCTTATGATGTTTATTCTAAGCTGGAAAGTAGCCAACAAGACGACTACGATGTGTTGAAGAAAGCGTTACTGGAGCGCTTTGAAATGAACGCTCGCAAGTTTTTGCAACTGTTTCGCAACAGCCGGAAAGAGAATTCTGAAACTTTTCACCAGTTCTCATCTCGTCTTAAGGGATATCTAACAAAGTGCCTTGAGCTTTCGCAGCTCCCCTCTACCTATGAAGGTCTTGAGGAACTTGTTCTAACTGAACAAATAAAGAACACTTTGTCTGCTGATACCCGGAGATTTCTCGCTGAGCAGGGGGCAGAAAAACTTGAAGACATTTTTGGAAAAGTCTGAGCGTTATCACAATGCGCTGGCTGAACTACCGGCCACAAAGCGGAAACCGACAGAGGAGCATTTTCGAAAACATAACCTAGAGCAATCTTCTCAGGCTTCTAACCAAAATAACCACAGAGAAACTGGACCTCAAAACCCCCCTCCTGAAAAATCCAAGTTCTACAAAAACAAGTACACCAACCACCCCAAACAGCCTGATCAACCCGACCGCCCTACATGGCAGCGCAGCCAGAAAGGACAAGGTGGCAAAGGGAGAACCCCTGAGCACGGGACATATGATCAGACCGAGCACACCGAGCCAAAACGCATCGGATGCTTATTGACAGTCTCGCAAGGCGGAATTATTGACAGTGATTCCCAACCTGTTGGGGATAGACCCTCAACGCGAGGTATTGTTATTTTGAACGGTTCTCAAACTTCTTGCTTATTTGACACGGGGCTTTCTTACGATTGCATTGTTGCCAGAAACCTGGTTAAACCCGGTCAAGAGACAGGAGAGACCGTCAAACTTTGTGGAGTTCGTAAGAGTGATGCACCTACAGCGCTTCCCATCGCATTGGTGGAGATACACTCTGACTTTGTCAGAGGTGTGATCAAAGCGGCTGTTATGGATGATCCCATCTACCCAGTCATACTTGGCGGGAGATACGTGTGTATTGGGAAACCGGAAGAGCCGATTGTGGCAGCAGTAACTATAAGAGGGCAAACCAAGAAGGAACGGGAGCCTGCGCCAAATTTGTTACCTATGGAACTTAAAGAAGCGCAATACAAGGACCCTACCTTGGCACCCTGCTTTAGGAAACTGCCCATGGCGAAGGAACCAAAACAGCACGGGGACATTTTTTCTGAGGATGGCGTACTTTATCGGAGAACGGGCAAGCCTGACCAAGGTTACAACCAGCTCCTAGTACCGAAACAGTACAGAAGCCAAATCCTAGAAATGGGGCACTCTCTTCCCTTTAGCGGACATATGGGACAGAACGCCACAAACCAACGTATAACCACTCATTATTGGTGGCCAGGAGTAAATACTGATATTATCAGATATGTCAAATCCTGTGCCCAGTGCCAACGTGTGCCACCCAAGCAACGGGCACCCCCAGTCCACATGGGTGAAATGCCAATAATGGGAACACCATTCGAACGGGTAGTGATCGACATTTTAGGGCCTTTCGAAAGGACTAAAAGAAGGAACAGGTTTATCCTGACCTTAGTCGATACATGCACTTTATGGGCAGAAGCTATCCCGCTAACATGCGCAGATGCCAAGCATGTCGCAGAAGCCCTCGTGCAGATTTTCACTCGGTTGGGATTCCCTCAGCAAGTGTTGACGGATAATGGATCTCCATACCGAAACCTGTTGATGGATGAGATCGTTAAGATCTTGAGGACCCAGCACATCCACACTAAGCCATATACTCCGGCCGGAAATGGGCTCGTGGAACGTGCTAATGGAAACCTCACCATGATGCTAAGTAAGCTGGCACAAGTGAAACCTGAAGATTGGGATCTCTGTATTCCTGCAGCATTATTTGGCTACAGAGAATCTCCTCATACTTCCACAGGATTTCCGCCAGCTACACTCTTATTCGGCAGACCCATTAAGGGCCCGCTTGAAGCCTTACTTCAGTCTCTGACAGACGAGAAGGCTGATGAGACAGTTGTCTCAGCCAGTAAATATGTGTCGGTTTTAAAGGAACGGTTGAAACTAGGGTGGGACCTAGCAACGACTAACTTTAAGCGAGCAGGCACCAAGCACGCTAACCGATACAGGAAAGTCGCGGAAGAGAGAGAACTGGAAGCAGGAGAGAAAGTTTTGGTGTTGCTCCCTACCGAGAACAACCAACTGAAGATCGGATGGCAAGGGCCGTTTACCGTCCTGAAAAAGATTTCTAAGGCTAACTACCAGATCTCTATTGAAGGAAAGGAGAAGGTTTTCCATTTAAATCTCTTAAAGAGATACTTGGAAAAACCAGTGCCAACCTCCGACCATCTCCTGACGATCGCCAAAACTGACGAAGATGACGATAGTGGCAGGGATATTCCACCGCTATCACAGGAAATCTTTCAAAAATGTCAGAAGCGGCGACGCTCTTTCAAGCGCGCATATGAGACATTCCAGGGGAAGGAAACTTTGAGGAGTGGACGTGAGTAGGAATTGGACAGAGAGGGAGGGGGAAGAGGAGAGGGAAGAAGACAGACACCCCGAAGCTACGGTTATAGGAAATTAAACTCCATAACGTAGACATGGAGTGCTTCCATATCTTAAAGGGGGGAGGCTCTGTCACGTAGGGTTTATATTCATTTAATTTCCTACATCTTCTTCCTATTCTTTCACCCGAATTATCTCTTTTATTATCTCTGTATTTCCTTTTTCCTGTATATTTTTCATCCATTCGTTTTGCGAATATTATTTTCATATAATTCGCAAACTTTACCTGTTTTCCTTTCTCTAAAACTGAGAATCGCACCTGGGTGGTATTGCGTACATGTCAGTCGCGCTGGTCGGATGATAGGCGTGAATTTACAGCATTCGCTAGACATTCGTCTGAGGGTCTCTGGCCTGGGGCGTGAAAATTCACCCGAGGGACATGGAAAGTAGACAGAGAGTCTGCTTTTCAATAAACGCATGAGGTTTTTCGTCAGGAAAAACCCGGCTTAGCGTGAAAATCCACTCCGCACTGCAGACGGTGGTCTGAGATTTGCAACTCATGCAAGCCCTCGGCCACTGATGGCTGTTACGTCACGCGATAAGCGGACGAAGGTGTTATACGGACAGGGGGGAGACTATTTCGCTTGGCGAAATAAGATTAGGATCCTGTGTCCGATTTTAAAGATATTGGCCAAGTTTGAAACTTTAATTTCATTCTCGCTCATAGACTCACAGTAGATAGGTTGCTCGTAAACAGAATAGCTGTTAGCGAAGTATCTCAGTTTGTTTCGGCAATTTGTCGAACTTCTAGACTTCCAGAAATATTTTCAGCATTTTTATTCTTAAGTTGTGCGACTACCTGTAATTCTGTGGTTGAGGTAATTAATATGATAGATATATAGATTTTGTGAGTGTTAAAGTGTTTAATCGCTTAATTCATTTTAATCTATTTCTTTAGCGCAGAAGAGAAATAAAGTGGTAGGCTATTATATTTTCTAGGGAAGCATTCAGTGGAAAGCAGAATAAAATTATAATTTCTAGCTTATAACGGCAATTGTAGCTATTTATGAATTTAATTTAACCGCTAATACTCAGTCGAGTGTATTTTTCTAAACTAACGTATAAACTCTAGAATCGAGCCTCATGAATGGTGACGGAATACGCACGTGTTCCTAATTCATGAGGATTGCTGATTTTTAAATATAACTTACGTCACGGGAAGTTTAAATGATAAGCAAAGCTCTCTGCTTGCAAGTTTAAATGTAAGTTATAACCAGTACAGATTCTGTTTATTATATTATATGTGTTATTTTTCCTCCACACAGTGAAAGTTTTGGGGTGACCCTAACTTTACCAGCACCTAGTAGTAGTTTCCATACTTGTGAAGAAATAGACAGTCCTTATTTTGAACCACGTGGGTTTCTTAAGTACCACTGGTCTAACAGTGCATATGCAACCCGAGTTAGCCAGAAATACTATATCCCAATAACGGGTTTTCAAAGACTGTAATGATAAATACTGGACCTTGGAGCCAGATCTTAATTTCTTCTAGAAAAACTCTACGTAATCTTTCTGCCTGGTGGCGCGAAATACTTCAAGTATTAACTAACATTTCCCGACTATATATATATATATATTTTTTGTGGACAAATCTGTGGTGTGACTAAAGTGAATCCTATACTGAGGGAAGGCACCGACCTGACATTCATCATTTCTAGAAACCTACGCTATTGACACTGTGCTCTGCTAACTCCCGCGCCTGGAATAATTTTAGGTGACTTAATCAGACATTTGAACAAATTTGCACACCCAAGTAGTCGTTCCCGGAGACTCCAAGTTAAATACGTCTTTTGGAACTGGGGACTTCTTGGCAGAAGACTGCATTTTTTTGAGTCTGTGTGAAGATCTAAAATCAGTGTGTTCCAAGAGGCAGCGAGCCAAGTCGTGAGTACATGTATGAGAGGCCATGGCGGAATGAATGAGTGTACGCTGGTTTGAGTGATATTTTCACTATTATATCTTTGACACCCTGTTGCTGTCCTAATTTTTTTTTTCAATCTGCATAATTTGTTGCTAAGGCTAGAGTTCTTGTGTTTTTGTCTTAGGTTAAATCAGATTTTTTTTTCAAACTCTGTGCATATAATTACGAGATAAAACAACGAAAACTTTTAGAATCAAACCCTATGTATCTGTGACTCTGACGCCATCATCTGTTCTCTTAACGGGGCTGGGCTAAACCTAGAGTTAACCCTATAAGGGGGCTATCATCCTTGCAACATTTCCTTGAATTTTTATGACTATGTGTATATGTATTCTCCTTGATGTACTTTCTTTGATGTTGTGAGCCGATTTTTCCTGATATTAAAATCGCTCTTGAACTTAATAATAGTGTTTGGTCAGCTCGTTCTAGATAATATATATATCATTGTTATAGTTTTCCCACGTCTGTGTGTTTACCTGTCGTCACGTGTATGTGCGTGCCTGTGAGTGATAGAAATATACGTAATCTGTATATTGGTGTAGTCTGTCTGACGCTGTAACAACTGTTGTAGAAGATAGGTGAGAGAGAGAAGAATCCTTTTCGCTTTCAGAGACAGCCACTATATCAAAATCTATCATCTCACGTGTGTGGAAATTCTATTACCTTTCACTAACTCTCACTGAGTCTATCACCTATTCAAACCTATTCAGAAGGGACCAAACCTAGTCTTAATTCTCCTATCGAAAATCTACGACATATAGTGAGACTCGTCTCACTGTCCCACCAGTGGACAGCTAGGTGTTGTTGATGTTTGTGTTGATTGTACTTGTCGTATAGTGGGACTCGTCTCACTGTCCCGCAGTGGGCAGCTAGGTGTTGATGATGTTAGTGTTGATGGTACTTGTCGTATAGTGGGACTCGTCTCACTGTCCTGCAGTGGGCAGCTAGGTGTTGATGATGTTAGTGTTGATGGTACTTGTCGTATAGTGGGACTCGTCTCACTGTCCCACAGTAGGCAGCTAGGTGTTGATGATGTTAGTGTTGATGGTACTTGTCGTATAGTGGGACTCGTCTCACTGTCCTGCAGTGGGCAGCTAGGTGTTGATGATGTTAGTGTTGATGGTACTTGTCGTATAGTGGGACTCGTCTCACTGTCCCGCAGTAGGCAGCTAGGTGTTGATGATGTTAGTGTTGATGGTACTTGTCGTATGGGACTCGTCTCACTGTCCCGCAGTAGGCAGCTAGGTGTTGATGATGTTAGTGTTGATGGTACTTGTCGTATAGTGGGACTCGTCTCACTGTCCAGCCGTGGTGGCAGCTAGGTGTTGAAGGTACTTGTCGTATAGTGCGACTCGTCTCACTGTCCCACAGCGGTGGCAGCTAGGTGTTGATGATGCTATGTTAAAACAAATCTTGACGATATAATATCACATGACAGACAGATGATGGGATGGAGAACATCTGGCCAAAAGTACTGCACTCAAACAGCGGGGAACAACAAAGATGATGTTTATTTACAGCTAGTCATCAAATCCGCTGAAAATCATAATTTATGCCCAACCTTTCCTCTGAGGCGGATTATCTCCCATAATAACAATGTTCATAGGCAACTTTTGAAATAAATCTTCTCTCACTTCATCATTTTTCTCTTATATAATCTGACGCTGTCTCTAAGATTACTAGCTCATCACTTGTTCTACGCTGCCCCTAGCTACTGTCTAGTGTCTCTGTATCTAACACAACATACCTGTTCGTCTTGTAGTCTTGACAAATTGTTAACACAATCTTGAACTGGCGACATTGTCTTTCTTGTTTTTATCTATCATCTATTAAAGGTGGCGTTTGAGCGTCTTGTTGGTTCGGCAAAATAATTTGATACAATACTGTGACCACAGCAACCAACCACCTTCAGTGGCTTGTTCGCCAGAAAGCTATGAACCATCAAACATCGCTCGCCACTACACAACTTTAATACATATCAAACTTGCTATCCTACGCTAAGCGCGTTTCAAAGTCAGATTCCTTAAATTTGGCATTACCCTGATATGAAAATATCACTGAAATAAATTGTTCTACTACAATAAAATTTTATCATGCGTGAATATTTATGCTTATGTGTTAAGCAATATCAGCGCTATAATTTGAGATATTTCCTTCTGTTTAACTATCTTTAGTTGTTAAGAAATAAAATATCTTCGTTTGGTCAAAAACACAAAATAGCCTCTATTGTCACGTCAACCAAAATTTTCTTATCACTACAAGAAAAGGAAACAATTTGATTGGTTGTTAAATTTGTACTATACTCTTAGATAATTTTTGTTGGGCGGTAACTTTTGACTTGGTTCCTAGACAAATTCAAATACACTAGATAAATTTTTGGCGGTAAATTTGACTGGGTTCTTAGACAAATTTCAAATCCTATAGTTAACGTTAGATTCAAATACGATAGCTAGTTTTTGACGCGGGGAATTTGAGCGTGGTGTCATACAGATTAAAAATTTTTACGACAATTACATAAAACAAAACCGAATGAAGAAAGTCATTGCATTCAAAGACTTGTGATTCATACGTGTTGTCTATATACTTGGCAAGATATGCAATAGTACAATTAAAACCCCAACAAGTTAAATCTTCCTAAAACGGTTCGCACCAAACCCGACTTGCACCCATTCCGACATGGACCGATCTAAGCCGGGTATGACCTCTAGAACTACAATGTAGAAGCTACCATGCTGACAGGTTGTGGTAGCGGGGAGAAAGTCTGCATACCAAGAAGCCGGGCTAAGCCGGGTATGATCTCTAGAACTACATTGTAGAGGCCACCATCCTGACAGGTTGTGGTAGCGGGGAGAAAGTCTGTATACTAAGAATCCCGACGATTCCCTCCGATATGCCGTTCAATTTTAAGAGACTCCAATTCCCAATAAAAGTCTGTTTTTCAATGACCATTAATAAAGCACAAGGTCAAACGCTTCACGTGGCCGGCGTCGACTTGAGTGATGAGTGCATCT
This sequence comes from Oreohelix idahoensis, assembly GCA_024509875.1. Lineage (NCBI taxonomy): Eukaryota > Metazoa > Mollusca > Gastropoda > Stylommatophora > Oreohelicidae > Oreohelix > Oreohelix idahoensis. The sequence continues at coordinate 48,426 of JAMPIV010019157.1, forward strand.
CACATGGTCAACTGTATGTGGCATTTTCCCGAGTTAGCACACCGGAACACTTATACGTGTTGTCACCAAGTGACTGTACTTCCAATGTCGTCTACAAAGAAGCCCTTACTTAATTTTTTTTGCGTTAGAAGCACACCTCAATGCAATAGTACAATTAAAACCCAAAAAAAGTTAAACCTTCCTAACACGATTCGCAGTAAATCCGACTTGCACCCATTCCTGCATGGACCGGGGCTAGGCCGGGTATGACCGCAAGTAATGTTATAAAACACATTGTGGTATAACCTATGCAATTTAACGCATAGTGTTAAATAGCGTTCTAAAACATATTGTGGTATAACCTATGCAATTTGTAATTTAGAGCATGGTTTTAAAAACGTGTTACTAAACATATTGTGGTATAATAAATGTACACATCACTTTAACGCATAGTGTTAAATATTGTTAAAAAACACCCAATGGTATAATCAATAAACAGTAATTTAATGCAAAGTGTTTAATGGTGCAGCAAAGACACACTGTGGTATAACAATGTAATTTAACGCACGTTCACATCTAACTTTAAGAACATTTACTTATTGGAGAAATAACATCACGCCGCGACAGACAGGCTGAACATACCTGATCCCTCAAATACCACGAATCCTTCCTCTGAACGAAGCTCACGCCTAACCTTCACACAAAAGAGACATAATATTAAGTTCCAGAAATACCTGATGGAGGCCTGATACGATGTCAGGTGATGTTAGATAAAACGCTGGTAGAGAGCTAGGTCTAATCAATGGTTATCGTCACACGTGCCTGTAAGTGACAGACCTGAAGCGAAAACGGCAACAGATGTTTGCGATGGTTTGCGCGCACTGAGTTCGCGTCATGAAATAAATTCTTCCTGCCTTGCATTTTTCTGTTCTTTTTCTTTTTCTTAAGTTTTAATTCTTCCATTTTTTAGTTAATTTATCCATAAATCATTTACTCTATCTAGTTCAAAGTAATAAGCTCCTATTTGTAATCCATTCTTCTGAATTCCTCTTAAGGAATTTGGGGGTCAGAGTGGCTAAGAGGTATGGCGTCCGCCTAGAATCCTAGAGGTGCTGGGTTCGATTCCCAGTAGAGGAATATAATGCATGGAAATTTTTTTCAGAACCAGTGGTCCTAATGATGTCACCCTTCCCTCTGGTCTCCTGGGTAGTGAGATCGGATGCAGAGCCTTCTCGGATAAGGGGGGAAAAGTAGTAGGTCCCTTGTGCAGGTTGCGCACGTTAAATGTCCTACAGTTGGAAATCGTAAAGAGTACGCCTTAAGACCGCTGCCATGGCAAAATTTAAAAATTTGAAACCTACTCACCAGAAAAACATTTATAGAATGTATTATTACTATATACACACATTGGGATTCTCGCGGCTTCTATGGAGTTCGTGCACTGTGCTGAGATCCTCTTTGTGTGATCTAAGGGAGGAGATCGGCTCACTGATGAAGTGGTCCGCGTGCAATGGAGATAGTCCTTAAAACCAAACCAATCAAAAGGGGTTCTCCACATATGACGTTACGCATTGAAGAGGGGGAAAGGGGGTCTAGACTTTTGTGACGAAGTGTGGTGACAGGACAAAAAAATGGGGTTAAAAATGCGACGTCGCACACACACAAAAATACGAGTGAGGATTACATCGTTCATAAATGATGTCTAAACAAAATAGATTTTTATAACATCTTTCATTATTGAAGTATAATTTTTATCAACAATTTTCGATAAATAAATCCCTCGTGGACAACTTTTATTATTATGATTATTATTATTATTATTATGGCAGCTGAAATATCGGATAACTGTGATAACCTTTAACTGGTTTAAATTGATATTTAATTATATATATATATATATATATATATATATATATATATATATATATATATATATATATATATATATATATATATATATATATATATATATATATATATATATATATATATATATATATATATATATATATATATATACCAACGGGCTGATCACCCGTTTGCCAGTCACTTTGATTACGGAAACAACAGCGAACGGATTGATTTGTCGTTGCCCTAAAGACGCCATTAGGCGTGATGGGAACAACGGCAGAGAAAATCTATTCGCTGTTGCCCTTAAAACGCCACTAGGCGTAATGGCCACTGACTGCTTTGCCGGTCGTTGGCTAAGGACGGAAGAAGAAGAAGAATATATATATATATATATATATATATATATATATATATATATATATATATATATATTTGTCACCCTAGAACTCCGAACAATGACTGTCTTTTAGTGCTAGCCAATGTTACCTACAGAGGTGAAAATGATGAGGAAAACATGGAAAGAACTTGAGCGGATGGCACAGGACACCAAGACTTGGCATGTGTTTGTTGAAGGCCTATGCTCCTTGGGGAGCTAAAGGGTATTGAATTGAATTGAATGTTACCTAAATAAGTGTCCTGTCCATCTCTAATGTTTTCTAATCTCTTGTTTCACTGGCGTATGTCAAGTTCTTGTCATCAGTTCCACGTTAGTAATCTTGTCATCAGTTCCACGTTAGTAATCTTGTCATGCCCCTTCAATCCTTCTATTCTAAGCAAGCATCTGTTTATGAAAGTCTGTAGCTTTTTGGTTGTTGTTTTTGTTGTTCTCTACACCTCTACACCTCTACACCTCACGGTAGAAGGGGAACGACTAAGTAAGTCAGTAAGTAAGTTTTTGTTGTTCTCTACACCTCTACACCTCTACACCTCTACACCTCACGGTAGAAGGGGAACGACTAAGTCAGTCAGTAAGTAAGTTTTTGTTGTTCTCCATGTTTATTGGCCGTACAAATGGGACTTACGACATCTGAATTGAAGGTTCTTATTTTTTGTGTTTCTGTTCAGCTCCGTACATTTTCCAGTGGAATTGAAAACTCCTTTAGTCTTTTATATCCTTATTTTGACATTACTGTCCGTCCGTCTATCTGTATCTACATTGCTGCCTCATATTTACGTAAGAATATAGCGAAACTCTTTTCTTTCCCCTCTCATTGACAGATGATTCTCGCTCCAAGATCAACGCCCGAATACATTTTTTTCCAATTACGTACATTGCCGACAAGAAAAAAGTCCTTACATACAACTCCTTACGCCGTCTAAATTTCGAGCAAACACCTCTTTTTACTGTTTATAAAACACATCTTTATATTATTATTGATATTTTTTTTTTTTAGGTTAAACGCCAGATATAGGCCATAGGATAATTAAGATTGTCAATGACGCGAGGTGTGGGGGGGACACGCTACTGACATTAACCGTAGTCAAGACAGGCGAACGTTCATTGATTAACTTTTTATATATTTGGTACACGTGTACATACGGGGATATTTATGTGTGTGTGTGACAACACATAAACACTCACTCCTTTTTCGCTGACATTAGGAGGCTAAATTTCTCCGATGCCAGAGAAACCGAGAAATTGAACGGTTACCACTTTCCATCAATAAACGTTTCCTATATAGATATGTTATAGTGCCTATTTCAAATTGTAAAAGTATTTTTTTTTAAATTTGACTTTGTTCTGGCGAAAAGAAATTAAAGCTTTCGGTTGGTAGGCACATGAGCATAGATAAATCGGTCAATATAAATGTTTTTTTAAATCCTTTTTGTTTTCGCTGTTAAGGGTGAGGGAGTTGCATTAAGTTTTATTTCTTTTTACAGCTGAAAAGGAAGAAAATGTTCCGCTTGTAAAAGTCAAGGGTAAAGAGAAATATTTAATGTCATATCCGGGGTCTGTATGCACGAAAAGTTTAATTGTAAATATTACTGTAGCCGTGACATTAGATGAGTTGCGCAAGGACGAGATAAGTTGTTGTTTTCTTTTTGGTTCTTTGTTCTGTTCACTGGCAGAGGCGAACTGACGGGATTCGGGACCCACGGGGCAATACAGGATTGTTTAGTTGACCGTTGATTAAGTTAGATGGAGGCTAGGGTAGAGTGGGTCCCCACTGCTGTGGACCCTCGGGCACTGCCCGATAGTACGACCGCTCAGTCCGTCCCTTTTCTATGGTACATGATTAAAAAGTTAGTTGCTTATCCTTTACAGGACGTGGCAATCAACCCCAGCTTTTATTGGCTGTTTGTGATTTTTCTAGGCAATTATTTTCATTCAGTAGTTTGCCATTGCTTTCTGAACGGTACGGCGCTTATACCATTGTTAAAAATCCACACAAAGCAATCTGCTACCAAACCGCGTGCAGCAGTTTTCGAACCTGGTACATCTGGATTATGAAACTGCGTTCATATCCATTACGCCACAGACGCCGATTACAGGATTATGCATTCTTTTATTCTTTGGTTTTTTTTTTTAACTCCTACCTTGTTTCCAACAGCCCCGCCCTGTTTCCCCCTTGTTTCCCCCCCCCCCCTTTTTCCCACTTGTTTCCCCCGGCCTTTTTCCCACTTGTTGCCACGCCACATTTCCCACTTGTTCCCACGCCACGTTTCCCACTTGTTGCCACGTCACGTTTCCTACTTGTTGTCATGTCACGTTTCCCACTTGTTGCCACGTCAAGTTTCCCACTTGTTCCCACGCCACGTTTCCCACTTGTTGCCACGTCAAGTTTCCCACGTGTTCCCCCTGCTTGTTTCCCACTTGTGTTTCCCACTTGTTTTTCCCGCCTGTTTCCCACTTTTTGCCCTCCCCCCGGCCTATTTCCCTACTTATCCTGACGCCATTGTTTCCCACTTGTGTCCCCCGCCCTGTTTCCCACTTGTTCCCCCCGCCCTGTTTCCCCACTTATTCCCCCTGCCCTGTTTCCCACTTATTCCCCCCGCCTTGTTTCCCACTTTTTCCCCCGCCCTGTTTCCCACTTTTTCCCCCCGCCCTGTTTCCCACTTATCCACACCCCCCCCCCCCCCGCAACACGCCCCCCCCGGTTTTCCCCCCCCCCCCCCCCCCCCCCCCCCCCCCCCCGCCCTGTTTCCAACTTGTTTCTGTATCTAGCAAAATGTCAGGCTACCTACCTGCCCAATTCTCAATACTGTGAAAATGAGGTTTGTTCCTTCGTTCGTTCCATTATGGAGAGTATGTGTACTGCAGTTCTGGAAGTCTCCAATGAAACAAAGGGAGAGCAGGGCTACTGTGTACTCAGGTTGTTGTAAGAGGCGACCATTATGAGGTTGAGTATGGTGCTGGCAGCCTCATTGTGTGAAATCACTTGCTAAAGAACGTAACCCCTGCAAGTGCTCATAAATGGTTTCATGCCAGGTTTATAACGGGCATAAAGGACAATTACGATAATGACTAGTGTAAAAGCCCGTCATAAGACGGGAATTAAATTCAAAAGCACCGATACCTAACGGCAATTTTACTTATTCAAAAGTATTAAAAACCCACTGTGCATCACTACAGTACACGAACTACGTAGCAGCAGCGAGGATCCCAATGTGTGTATACGGGATCACATATTCTATAAATATATTTTTGTGCACACCGTCATTTGCGCATTCTTCTTTGGTAAGTGTTACTATTTTCTGGAGAGTACATATAAGGGAAACAATACAATCAATGTCTAACTTTCAACCAAAGTTGCATCCCTTAGAGTTACGCACTGACAGAAAAAGCTGGGAATTTATATATAGGAATATGTAAGATATTTATAGAAAATAAAACTAGCACTGCTGTTGTTGTCCACTTGGGTGGCCGGAAAAATTCGCCAAACTTCTTAGTGGTCTGTTGAAGTGGTTGGTATGTGTGTGTGTGTGTGTGTGTGTGTGTGTGTGTGTGGGTGGGTATGTGTGGGGGTGTGTGTGTGTGTGTAGCGCTTAGTTTTACAAGATTTGTCGGCCTCACACATAACGCCATATTAGCTGCCTCTTACGACATGGTTGAGACAGCAGTGGTGCTATTACTTTTTTGGTATTCCCAGAGAGCCCCGGGGGAACTCTACGACCGCCTCATAATGAGCGGATAAGAAAAAGTTATAGAAGAAGAGACAGCGCGCGGAAAGAGTTTTAGTTTTAAAGACCATCTTCATAGTACACGGACAACTCCATCAGAGCTCCGATCTCCTCCCTTAGATCACACACTGAGGATCTCAGCACTGCGCGAGAACTCCGTAGCACTGGCGAGGGTCCCATTGTGTGTATACTGGGCTCACCCTGTTACGGTATTTTAATTGGCATCGTCTGCTAGAGGTTAGCAGCATACGATTTTAGGGGTTACAGCATTTAATGTAATGTAAAATATTATTAGACTATTGAACGCTATGACGTATCAGCGTTGGTAGGTCACGCACCGTGACCAAGAGACGGGACCCTTTCTTGTATGACCGTCGAACTGAGAAGACGTGTCCTTGTATTCTTATAGTGTTGGGCATGGAATGCCACACAGTTATATTGTATTTAAATATGGACATGGGTCAGTCCACTGATTCTATGAAAGAGATGAACGTTTCAGGTTAGTAATTGACTAAACCAAAGTCGGGAGGAATTAACAGTCCTTATTGATTATATTTTGCCAGACGCATAATCTCACTGTCGGTCGTTGGGATCACCAACCACACGTACATATAGTTATGACGTTCTGCCTATAATAATTCATGCTATTTGACAAGGACTGATTTGCAGATAAATCATATACGAAGTATGAACTGAACTTAATATGTATTTTATTCATGATGACCATGTGTGAACTGTTTATGTATGGAATCGATGTATTAAATTGTGATGCACTCAAGGAACGACTTATCAAGTCTATGAACGTTGGGAATTGAAATATTATGATGTTGACAAATCTTGTATCCCACCTTCGCGTAACTTACTACCAACAGCACGATACCATAATTGGCTAAGAAAACAATGGATAGATCTTAGCAACTATAAAACAGAAGAGCTAGCCGGCAATTGCAACAACCAAACCCTGCCTCAACAGATTGCTGGACTTTTACAATCTTATCCAGATGTGTTGACCGATGTTCCAGGTCGCACATCGGTTATTGGTCATGACATCACTCTTAACGATGATACTCCAATTCAGGTACACCCCTATTCTGTTCCTCTACACTTTCTTACTAAAACTACTAAGGAACTTGAACAGATGTTATCTTTAGGGATTATTGAGACTAGTAATTCTCCATTTTCTTCTCCATTAGTTATTGTCCGAAAGAAGGACAATAACATTAGACTATGCGTCGACTGTAGAAAATTAAATGCACAAACTGTAGTTGATAGCGAACCACATCCACTTCTCGACGACTTACTGCCACGTCTATCTACCGCAACTATATTCACTAAGATAGACTTAACTAAAGGTTATTGGCAGATACCCCTAACCGAAAAAGCTAAATACTACACAGCGTTTTCCACTCTGCAAGGTCTATACCAGTGGAATGTGATGCCTTTTGGGCTTGTTAACGCTCCAGCTACCTTTATTCGCATGATGCGACAAATTTTGTCAGGTAGATCAGACATCATCACATACATTGACGACAGTTGCTTATTTAGTTCGTCATTTGAGGAACATTTTTTGGGACTCAAATATGTTTTGGACACATTAAGAAAGAATAATTTAACTGCTAAACCTACTAAATTACAAGTAGCGTTTCATGAAATAACTTTCTTGGGACATATCATTGGAGCGGGATATATCCAAACACTTCCTAGTACGGTTTCTAAAATTTTAAACGTATCCGTTCCTCAAACGAAGAAACAGGTTAGAAGCTTGTTAGGACTAGTCCAATATTACAGTAGATTCGTACCTAACCTGTCATCTATCACGGCCGTCTTATCATCACTGTTAAGAAAGGACATGCCAGTGAAGGTGACATGGACTGGTGAATGTGATAGAATATTCCGTCAAATAATTGACATTTTTTCACACCCACCTATTTTGAGACTACCTGATGCTTCCAAAAAGTTTATACTCCGTACAGATGCGAGTAATTACGGAATTGGCGCATGTTTGCTCCAATATCATGACGACGTCCTCCATCCCACACTGTACGTCTCACGGAAACTTAAGCCACCAGAAATCAAGTACTCAACAGTTGACAGAGAGTTATTATCCGTCATTTGGGCGATCACAAAGCTCGAAAAATTCCTATTAGGAGCACCATTCGTGGTACAGACGGATCAGAAGGCGGTGGCATCACTACGTCGTGCTAATCACAAGAGCCCGAAGCTGACAAGATATGCCATCCTCCTTCAGCCTTTTGATTTTTCTATCGAATACATTAAAGGATCAGAGAACATCTTGGCAGATGCTCTCTCTAGAAACCCTTCTGATGTCAGTTCATAAAAAAATAATACTATTCACAGAAACTTACCCAAGAGACTTAGTACTATCGCTGCATTTTCGACATAGAAATGAACCATTGACTACAAACCAAGTATCTGCTTACTATATACATACGAAATGAACTAAATCAAGAGACAATGTATTCGTATTTACGCCGGGACTTTGGTTAGTGTCCGTTCCGGATGAAACTAGTTGAGACAATGTCAAAAATAATACTTGATGACATTTCGAACTAATTGCAGTTTGTGATAGGAATTCTTGGACGTTAAGAATATCTATATTTATTCTGAATCAGAACATTTAAACAGTCTTCTCTAATGGAAATTCACAAGGATCAAGACTACGGATGGATCGTCACATGGCCACCAGTTGTTGAGGCAGGGTTTGATTGTTGCAATTGCCGGCTAGCTCTTCTGTTTTATAGTTGCTAAGATCTATCCCTTGTTTTCTTAGCCAATTATGGTATCGTGCTGTTGGTAGTAAGTTACCCGAAGGTGGGATACAAGATTTGTCAACATCATAATATTTCAATTCCCAACGTTCATAGACTTGATAAGTCGTTCCTTGAGTGCATCACAATTTAATATATCGATTCCATACATAAACAGTTCACACATGGTCATCATGAATAAAATACATATTAAGTTCAGTTCATACTTCGTATATGATATATCTGCAAATCAGTCCTTGTCAAATAGCATGAATTATTATAGGCAGAACGTCATAACTATATGTACGTGTGGTTGGTGATCCCAACGACCGACAGTGAGATTATGCGTCTGGCAAAATATAATCAATAAGGACTGTTAATTCCTCCCGACTTTGGTTTAGTCAATTACTAACCTGAAACGTTCATCTCTTTCATAGAATCAGTGGACTGACCCATGTCCATATTTAAATACAATATAACTGTGTGGCATTCCATGCCCGACACTATAAGAATACAAGGACACGTCTTCTCAGTTCGACGGTCATACAAGAAAGGGTCCCGTCTCTTGGTCACGGTGCGTGACCTACCAACGCTGATACGTCATAGCGTTCAATAGTCTAATAATATTTTACATTACATTAAATGCTGTAACCCCTAAAATCGTATGCTGCTAACCTCTAGCAGACGATGCCAATTAAAATACCGTAACACACCCATTCTATAAATATTATCGTGGTGGGTAGGTTTCCTCATTTTTAAATTTTGCCAGGGCAGCGGCCGTATAGCCTACTCTTTACGATTTCCAACTGTTGAGGGTTACTTTACGTGCGCAATTTGCAGTTGAGAACTCCTATTTTTTCGCCCTTGTCTGAGAAGGCTAGGCATCCATTCTACCTACCCATGAGATCAGGGGGGAGTATGACATTATTAGGAACCACTGAGTCTGAAACAAATTTCCATCAAATACATTACCTGTACTGGGAGCGAACCCGCTATCTTTAGAAATAGAGGCGAACACCATACCTTTGAGCCACTCGAACCCCCTGCGGAAAGAGCTTCGCTAGAAAAAAAAACAGATTATAGGTGGATCTATGGCGCATACTGACGTAGGGAAAGTTTTATAGGATTCACTTTCTATGTCTAGCTTTTGACGCGCGATGACCACTTTCCTGATAGGAAATTCTATACAGAGCGATACAACAGGAAGCAATCTGATCATCAGAACGGTCCCTCCGTCGATCAAGTGTTTCGGCCCTTATTCTCCTTTACACTCTTAGGGGGGTGGGCCCACCTGGGTTATGACTCCCAAGTGTCTCAACCTCCTGAGACACTTGGGAGTCATGGGTCTTTATGTGACTTAAGAGCAGGGTCAATTATCCATTCAGAGTTTGGTAGACTGGAGCGTGACGCTGCCATGTTTTGACCCCGGGACCTGGTAACTTTGCCGCTGAGAGGCCAGCGCTCAAACCGATTAGCAAATCAGGCGCCCGGACATGATATTAGAGCAGTGTTTCTCAAGCGGTGTGCCGCCGCGCCTATCAAAGTGTACCGCAAACATTTTGTAAATTTACAACATGAAGCATATTTTTAGTGATCATGTAATATAAAACTGATCTTACAACTTGAATTCATTCAATAATAGTTGAAGCTATTAACTACTAACAAAAATAGATATACATCAAAGTTATTTTAAACAATTAAAAGAAAGTCGAATTTAGAGTTTTCTTTATTCTAAAGTACCCACAAATTAGTGTATTTAATTAGTATATTTCACTGTAATTTTTTATTCAGGCGCGGGGTCAGATAGGTGTGCCACAAATTTTAAGAAAATGGAAAAGTGTGCCGTTGTTACGGCAGATTTATTGGCATGGTCTGCTAGAGGTTAACAGCATCTGATTTTAGGGGTTACAACGTGTAATGTAATGTAAAAGTATTATTGGTCTAGTGAACGCTGTGACGTTTCAGCGTTAGTTGTCACGCACGGTGACCAAGAGACGAGACCCTTTTCTAGACGACCGTCGAACCGATAAGACGTGTCCTTGGAATGTTTTATTGCCGGGCTTATATTGCCGCACAATTATAGTACATTAAATAATGGACATGGGTCAGTCCAATGTGATAACGAAGAAAGATGAAGGTACAGGTTAGTAATTGACTAAACCTTGTCAACGTGAATATATAGTCCGCCTTAGTTATTCTAATGCCAGACGCATAATCTCACTGTCGGTGTATTGGATTTTCCAACCACGCGTGCATACAGTTATGCGGTTCTGACTACTATGTTTTCAAGCTAGGAGACAAAGGACTGATTTGTAAAGGAATAATATTTGAAGTATGAACTGCAACTTATTATTTATAATTCTTCATGATGACCATGTGTAAACTGTTCTTGTATGGAATCGATATAATAAATGTTTGTGGACTCGAGAAAGGACTTATCAAATCTATAACGTCAGAATTTGACTGTATGATGAAGTTGTCAATATTATATCCCACCTTCGCGTACTTCACCATCAAGAGCACGATCTCATAATTTACTGAGAAAAGACAATGGATAATTATATGTAAACGTAAATAGAAGAGCCAGTATAAACCAGCCCCATTAACAGTGTTAACGGCAACAGTGAGAAGCCAACGGTAACAGTGGTGGCCAGTATGGGGACGAAAAAAAAAAAAAGATTTTCTTGTTTACATGTGTTGCCAACTGTTTACCATTACAAGCAAGTCACATGATCTGCATAACACTACGTTGAACACATGACTACGCAATGCAACTCTGACGTCACTACATCGTGCGTAGATGCCGCGCTTCGAAAGGAACAACCGTCAACTCATTCCAGTTTTGATTAATATTTGCTTAATCAAGAAGACCAGACAAGAGAATACTGTGATCAGCCAATCATGAGCAAACAGTACTAGGCACTAGTCTAGTCCGTTGACGAATTTGCCATCGCCGGAGCCTTCAAAAGATAAGTTTAGACCTAGGACGATTGTCATTCATTAACACACTAACGAGTCCATACCATTTTGCAGGCATGTCCTCTCTATTAATTGTTTATCGATGTTCTATCTGTTTCTTTTTGTCCGTTGATGTTGTCCGTTATTTGCGGGTATGGATGGGCGGCGGTTCATAATGAATAAAAATGGCTCTCAGGATGCCGATATTCATTTTGAATGTTCCTAAGGCTGTGAATTAATAGCACCTCGCGAAGAAAGCGTCGAATTATCGTTATCGGTGATCGTTCGGGTTCGGTCTTGCATTAATTCACTTTGCATGTTAGGTGTATAGTCATGTTTTAACTGTTGTTTTCATGTGTATTTGGTTCTTGGATTTTATTCATTTGCAGTCCTATGTTCGTAAGCTATCTTGTTATTCTGATCTAGCTATCTTTTATTTTAATTAAATGTATTGTATTAACGTCAAATGAGTCCTGTGACGTCATCTTTCATAGTACAAAATATGTTCGTTTCCTCAGTTAACCTTCACCCTTCTACATTTCCGGTTAGTACACTTGGTTTTATAATAGCATTTATTTTTGTGAAAATGTCACTTTTGTATTGTGCTCCTGTTCTGTAATCCTTGGTTAACCCATTTGTATTGTTTGTATTCATTACATATTTTATTAATTTAATATTAATGCTATAATTTCTTCATTAATTATAGTGTAGATGAATATGATGAAATTTTTATAAGCTTTGATGAGGAATTAGGGACTTTGCACATATTTGCAGTAGTGGTCCTAGAAATGGGCAATGCACTTTATGCCTCATGATTAAGGCATAAATTATAATGATTAATTATTAAAACTTTATAACATATTAATACATATCTAATATAACTTAGTACACTTTCTCAGTACTATATTGTGAACTTAGTGACAATTAAGACTAATTATTTGGGGATAATACACATAATTATTAATATTAAGCGCTTGATATAATTTCAGCAGCTTATATAATTAACTATCATAACTATTTATGATAGATATTCAGTGAGTATATATATAATATTTCTACAAAATATTATAGTTTGTGGAACTTATACATAGCAATACAGTAATATTATTATCGACATAGATTACATTGTCGATTACAAGACATAAGTAATTAAATACTTAAATAATTAAACTCCAAGAATGCTTACCTTGGACCATTTCATTAAAATTGGAAAAGATTGTAATAAAAAGGGAGAGGCACTCCTTGAATTTGCTGAACAACAACTGTCAAGATATAAGGCAGAGATGGAAGAACTTGAAAGAAAGGAGGCTGAAAAGAAAGCTGAATTAAGACAAGAAGAAGAAAGAAAGGTGGCAAGAGATGAAATCCTACGGATTGAAGAAGAGAATAAATTGAAACGACAAGAAATCATACTGCAGCAAGAAATGGAACTGCAACGGCTTAAATTGGAAACAGCAAAACTTAATTCGCAGAGTGCTGCATCAAGCCAAAATGATAATGCTCAATCTGGATCTTCATCCACCCGACTTAAGGGCAATTATTACTTTAAACTACCACCATTCAAGTTACACATGGATGACCTTTCATCGTGGCTGGCGCGCTTTGAGGATATATGTAAAGTCAATAACCTTGACAAAACTGCATGGGCACTTAAACTTAAGGAATTTCTGGATGGCGAACCTGCAAGTGCAGCACAAAATATAGATCCAACATTATCCACAGACTATGAGGCCATTAAGACGTTGTTATTACGCCGTTTCCACTTGAACGAAGAGTCATGTAGATTACGTTTTAAAAGTTTGTTGCCAGATAACAATAAAGATTTCACAGGTTTTATTGCTAACATACGCAATACTTTTAACAGATGGGCTGAACTGGCAGGTGTCAACAAATCTTACGACAAGTTAGTCGATTTGTTATTGAGGGATAAAGTATTATCTTCTGTCAGCCCACCATTCTTTGCTTATCTGCAAGAAAGAAAACCAGAATCTATTGATGAGTTAGAAAAAATTTCTTTAAATTACTGCACAGCTCATCCGAATGCTAATATTTCTGGCTCGTTGACAAGAGAACCACTTCCTGTAGCCTCCAATATGGCATATCATAATCATAACAAACCTAGAACACACAGTGTGGACAGAGGTAGGTTCAAAGGAAACTATGACATTAATTTTCATAAGGGACAGAATAACTTTAACAATAACTTTAATAGAGGAAGACAACAAACCAGAAATTATTCACCTCAGTCAAGATACAACAGTAATCCACGTAACTCAAGTTATAATCGTTCATATAATTATAATAATGGTAACAAGTGGAACAATAGCGATAATTATAACTCGAGACATCGAGATAACAGTTACAATAGAGGACAACGGGATAATTCATCTAATTATTCTCGTCATCGTTCTCATTCTCATAGATCGACAAATTATAACCATAATACAGGGGCAGCCGTTACTACTGCTACAACCCTGGTGTTGAGAGTTCACCTACTGATAACAAAATACAGTCTTCATCTACTTGTTTTGCAATGAATTATAACGTGGCAAATAGTTGCCCAACATGTAATCTTATATTTCAGAAAGCAAAAGAGACAGTTCTGAACTGCGGACACATTCTACCAGAAGTCAGTCTAGCAGTCAATGATGGAACAGGCTCGCTGATCTTCAACAGAGGAAAAGTTAATGGATCCATCGTCTCAGTCTTAAGAGATTCGGGATCGACCACGATCGGAATCCGTCAGACACTTGTTCATCCGAATTGTGCAACTGGAGAACATGTCAGGTGTATGACCTTTGGTGGAACCATAGAATGTTATCCAACTGCTATTATCTATCTTGAAAACACCCTTTTTCACAGGCAACGTTAAAGCATGCATGTTAAAGAAACCCAATTGCCGACCTTATGGTGGGATGCATACACGGGGAGTAAAGATTGCACACCAGAAGAGATTATTGAATGGGGAAAAAAAATAATCTATGCATCGGAAATGCAGCAATAACCAGAGCACATACAAAAAAAATTAGAGACTATGGACACTGAAAACAAGGAAACAGACGATCATGAAAGTATCGAGATTCATTCTGCTATTGACCGAGTATCCTTTGCTGCAAAACAGAGGGAAGACAGGTCACTAACAAAAATTTTTTTCACTGGTCAACAAAGCTGACAATCTTGCTATGAACAAAAATAATAGTCATTGGTTTAGCATTAAAAATGACATTTTATTAAGATGTTTTATGGATAAAACTCAGATAAGACAACAAGTCATGGTACCTTTTGCTTTTAGACGGTACATACTTCAACACGCACATGATTCTAAGTGTGCAGGTCACATGGGTTATACTCGTACACGTTCGCGAGTATTATCGTCTTTTTTTTGGCCGGGAGTATCACGAGATATTTCACAGTACGTACGCTCCTGTACGATATGCCAAGAAGTGAAAGCACGGGGAGCCTTTCACACGGCGCCTATTCAGGCTTGTGACATATCTGTGAGACCTTTCGACAAAAAAGGGCCAATGATATCAATGGCCCACTTTTACCATCAGCCAGAGGACATAGATTTATTCTCACTTGCATCGATTTATGCACACGATGGCCAGAAGCCATCCCATTAAAAACAACCAACACCACAGATGTAGCTGATGCACTACACCTTATCTTTTCTAGAGTAGGTTTTCCTAGAAAACTTTTGTCAGATCATGGTTCTCAATTTATATCTGAGACTATGACAGAGGTAATGAAGACTTGGCAAATAGATAGAAATCTCAGCAGCATTTATCACCCAATGAGTAATGGTGCTGTAGAAAGACTTAACCGCACACTCAAACAAATGTTACATAAAGTTACAGTTAACCATCCACACGACTGGGACAGAGTTCTACCAGCTGTGTTATTCGCTTATCGAGAGGTGCCACATGAACAAACTGGCTTCTCTCCATTTCAACTAGTCTTTGGCGCTCCACCAAGAGGTCCTATGGGACTAATAAAAGACTTATTGATTGACTCCGAGATGACTCAGGATACCCAGTCATCCTATGAGTATGTAATTAATCTCCGGAATAACATTATTGATGCCTGTAAAATGGCAACAGCTTCATCTGAGGCTGCGAAAGAGAAAGCTAGAACTTTCCAAAACAGTAATAGACGATTACGTCAATTATTTCCAGGAGATCAAGCTTATGTGTTATTGCCACATAACAATAATAAACTACTAATCTCGTGGAACGGTCCTTACCAGGTTATCAATAAGATTTCTGATGTTGATTATGTCCTGGACATTAAGGGACATCACAAAATATTTCACATAAATATGCTCAAGCAATTTCATACTCGACCTGAACATCTACAAGCTATTTTTCATGAACTAGATGACACTTTCGTACCTAGATGTCACTATTCTAATTTGTCTGTTATCCAGGAAGAAGAATCATCTTTTCCTGAGGTACAGTTAGTTAGCATTACCTGTACCTGTAGTACAGCCTAGTGAATCTTGGCGGGATGTAACCATCTCCTCGTCAGTTACACCGCAACAGCATCAACAGATAGCTGAACTTCTACAATCCTATCAAGATGTGTTAACCGACATTCCAGGTCGCACATCAGTCATTAATCATGACATCACTCTTAATGATGATACTCCAATTCGGGTACATCCATATTCTGTTCCTCTACACTTTCTTACTAAAACTACTAAGGAACTTGAACAGATGTTATCTTTAGGAATTATCGAAACTAGTAATTCCCCATTTTCTTCTCCATTAGTTATTGTCCGAAAGAAGGACAATAACATTAGACTATGCGTCGACTATAGAAAATTAAATGCACAAACGATAGTTGATAGCGAACCACATCCACTTCTCGATGACTTACTGCCACGTCTATCGACAGCAACTATATTCACTAAGATAGACTTAACTAAAGGTTATTGGCAGATACCACTAACCGAAAAAGCTAAAATACTACACAGCGTTTTCAACTCCGCTAGGTCTATACCAGTGGAATGTGATGCCTTTTGGGCTTGTTAACGCTCCAGCTACCTTTGTTCGCATGATGCGACACATTTTTTCAGGTAGACCAGACATTATTACATACATAGATGACATATGCTTATTTAGTTCATCTTTTGAGGAACATGTTTTGGGTCTCGAATACGTTTTGGATACATTAAGAAATAACAATTTAACTGCTAAACCCACAAAATTACAAGTAGCGTTTCACGAAATAACTTTTTTGGGTCACATTATTGGAGCAGGATATATAACCGAACACTACCCAGTACAGTTTCAAAAATTTTAAACATTTCCGTTCCTCAAACGAAGAAACAGGTTAGAAGCTTGTTAGGTCTAGTCCAATATTACAGTAGATTCGTACCTAACCTGTCATCCATCACGGCTGTATTGTCCTCATTACTGAGGAAGGACATGCCAGTGAAGGTGACATGGACTAATGAGTGTAATAATGTATACCTTAATATTATTAATATCTTTTCAAACCCACCTATTTTGAGACTTGTTGATGCTTCCAAAAAGTTTATTCTCCGCACAGATGCGAGTAACTACGGAATTGGCGCATGTTTGCTCCAATACCATGACGCCATCCTCCATCCAAACTTGTACGTGTCACGAAAACTGAAACCACCAGAAGTGAAATACTCTACCGTTGACCGCGAACTTTTAGCCGTCGTGTGGGCGATAACCAAACTTGAGAAATTTCTACTGGGAGCCCCCTTTCGTAGTACAAACTGATCAAAGGGCCGTAGCATCACTACGACGGGCGAATCATAAAAGTCCAAAGCTCACCAGATACTCTATTCTCCTTCAACCATTCAACTTTACGATTGAGTACATCTATGGGACAGACAATATCGTTGCAGACGCACTATCTAGAAATCCTTTGGATGTATAGCAATCAACACTGACACTTTTCTAATACGTCAACCGAAATTACGTGTCACAGAAGAATGAATCCTATCGCGAAATTCTTAACATGGAGATAAACCTTTGCTTACAATTCAACTAAATAAACTTGTACAGACGATTGCGAAAACGAAAATGAACTAAATCAAATGACACTATGGTCGTATTTACACCAGAACTTTGTGTGGATTTCAGTTATGACAAAACTATTGGACACATTTCCTTGCATCAAGTGAAAATAATAGAGAAAAACACTATCAAAGTAACTCAGTATGCGACATGAACAATTGTCAATAGCTTCGATTCTCATGAACTGAAACATTTTAAATATTTGTTTGTTAATCGGAATTCACAATGATCAAGCCTACGTATGGATCATCATATCCAACTTTCATTAATTTTAGTTAATTACGTTAAAATAATGGAAAATAAAATAAAAAGGTGAGATAAATATGAAAAAAATGAAATGAAATTTGAAGATGAAAAAAAATTTTGAAAGAAAAAAAAAAAATAAGATCTCACATGATTCTTAGATAATGTTATTGTATGTAACTATTATGTTTATTAATTAGGTTGATACATTACATACTATATTATTGTTTAAATTAGTTAGATAGGTTTTAACAACTTAATACTACACTTATTTAATTTCCAACACACATAATTAAGTTAAATTTATACATTACTGTCTTTCGCTACTTTATTTTTCATTTATTTATTTTTTCTACTTAACATATCCCTTCAGTTCTCTCACATTAGATTTGCAATAACTTTATTTTGATTACACACTCAATATAATTAATTAATTAAATTTTAACTCGTTAAATTAGTCTGACATGACAGTTCATTGCGACATATTTTAATTTAATTATTTAATAGATATCAACATTAGTCATTTATGTATAACACTTATGTATAATATGATTATTAATATATTAGATGACTGTTACTGAGTCGACATGACCACGACACTGTTCTAGACAGAATATTGCCGCACAATTATAGTACATTAAATAATGGACATGGGTCAGTCCAATGTGATAACGAAGAAAGATGAAGGTACAGGTTAGTAATTGACTAAACCTTGTCAACGTGAATATATAGTCCGCCTTAGTTATTCTAATGCCAGACGCATAATCTCACTGTCGGTGTATTGGATTTTCCAACCACGCGTGCATACAGTTATGCGGTTCTGACTACTATGTTTTCAAGCTAGGAGACAAAGGACTGATTTGTAAAGGAATAATATTTGAAGTATGAACTGCAACTTATTATTTATAATTCTTCATGATGACCATGTGTAAACTGTTCTTGTATGGAATCGATATAATAAATGTTTGTGGACTCGAGAAAGGACTTATCAAATCTATAACGTCAGAATTTGACTGTATGATGAAGTTGTCAATATTATATCCCACCTTCGCGTACTTCACCATCAAGAGCACGATCTCATAATTTACTGAGAAAAGACAATGGATAATTATATGTAAACGTAAATAGAAGAGCCAGTATAAACCAGCCCCATTAACAGTGTTAACGGCAACAGTGAGAAGCCAACGGTAACAGCCGTGAACACAAAAAGGTTGAGAAACACTGTTAGAGCATACGTTGACACAACATAATTGGGAAGGGCAGTTGTTCATTTTCATAACCCTCCACTCAGTGTGTGTCCTATCCATCGCCATCGTCTTCTTCTCATCTCTTGTTCCACTGGCACTTGTCTAGTTCTTGTCATCAGTTCTACGTTGGTAACCTTGTCATACCATTTTAATCCCTCTATTCTACGCAAGCACCCATTTATGAAAGTCTGTAGCTTTTTGGTTGTTGTCTTTGTTGTTCTCCATGTCTCAGAGCCATACAATAGGACTGACTTCACATTTGAGTTGAAGATTCTTATTTTCGTGTTGGATCCTATTTCTCTTGATCTCCATATATTTCCCAATGCAATGAAAGCTCCTCTTGCCTTTTGTATTCTTATTTTGATATCGCTGTCTGTCCCTCCAACTTTGTCTATATTACTGCCAAGATACGTATATGATTCTACATCTTGTATTGGTGTTTCTTCAAGTTCAACCCTATTATCATTACCTGCATTTATTCTCATTATTTTTGTCTTTTCCCTGTGTATTTTCAGACCCAATTGCTGTGACCTCTCATCGAGTGTTTTCAATTTGTCCTGCATCTGATTACGGTTATGGGACAGAAGAGCCAAGTCATCAGCAAAATCCAGATCATCCAACTGCTTAGTCAGAGTCCACTGGATTCCATTTCTGTTGTGTGTTGTCGATGATCTCATAACCCAATCTATTGCCAGCAAGAAAAGAAATGGAGACAAGAGGCATCCCTGTCGCACCCTGTTCTTATCCCAAATGGTTCTGTAAGCTGTCCTTCATGAAGAACTCTGCATGTCATGTCTTCATATGTTTTCTTTATTAAATTAATGATCTTCAGGGGAACTCCATAATGCCTCATCAATTTCCAAAGTGATTCTCTGTCTACACTGTCAAATGCCTTTTCATAGTCCACAAATCCGATGTATAGTGGTGAATTCCATTCCAGACTTTGTTCAACTATTATTCTCAAAGTGGCTATCTGGTCTGTACATGATCTGTTTTGTCGAAAACCTGCTTGTTCATCTCTCAATTTCTTGTCTATCGACTCTTTTAATCTCTCAAGGATAATCCTGTTTAATACTTTTCCTGGCACTGATAGTAACATTATTCCTCTATAATTTGTGCACTCTTGTAAATTTCCCTTCTTAGGCAACTTAACCAGATATCCTTCCTTCCATTCTGCTGGTATCTCTTCCTTTTCCCAGACTTTACCAAGTAATTTATATAACATCTCTGTAGCCGTGTCGATATCTGCTTTGATGGCCTCTGCTGGAATGCCATCAGGTCCAGACGCTTTTCCATCTCTTAGAAGCTTTATGGCTTTCTTTATTTCTTCCTTCGTTGGTCTTTCACCGTTAATTTGTAGCTCTTCTTCTGCTGGCTGGATGTCCAGCGGGTTTTGTGGAGCTGGTCTATTGAGAAGGTCCCCAAAATATTCTGTCCACCTCTTCATTTGCTCTTGTATATTGCTGAGCAGTTTCCCATTCTTGTCTTTTATGAGACAACTTGTTTGCTTGTATTTCCCTGTTAACTTCTTTGTGCTGCTATACAGTTCTCTCATATTTCCTTTGGCTGCAGCATCTTCTGCCTCTCTTGCCAACTCCTCAATATACTTCCTCTTGTCTCTTTTGATACTTCTTTTTACTTCTTTGTTTGCTTCTGTGTACACTTCTTGAGCCTTGGCTTTGGAACTTCTGGTTTTGCTTGTGTTTAACTCTGCTTTCTTGTTTTTCCTGTCTTTTATCTTATTGATGGTTTCTGTTGTTATCCATGCTTTTTGTTGTCTTTCCCTTTTCCCCAGTATTTCTTCACATGTCTCCTTCCATACCGTTTTGACCTGCTGCCAATAGTCTTCTGTATTCTCTACATCTTCCAGCTGTTGTAGCACTTGGAATTTGTTGGATACTGTGACCGCAAATTTGTCTCTTGTTTCTTGATTTCTTAGCTGTCCTACATTAAACTGTTGTCTATAATTTTGCATTGTTGCATATCTCTTGAGTTTCATTTTTACTTTGGCTATCAGAAGATGGTGATCTGATGCCACATCTGCTCCTCTATATACCTTTACATCCTGCAATGATGATCTAAACTTCTTCTTTATGCATATATGATCGATCTGATTTTCTGTTCTATGGTCTGGTGATATCCATGTTGCCTTGTGTATTCTCTTATGTGGAAACATGCTTCCTCCTATAGCCAGTTGATTTGAAGCACAGAAGTTTGCGAATAGTTCTCCATTTTCATTCATTACTCCTAGCCCATGTTTTCCCATGACTTCTTCAAATCCGGTGTTGACTGTACCTATCTTTGCATTCATGTCACCCATCAAAATTGTGATGTCTCTTCTTTTTACTTTATCCATAATTTCCTGTAGTTTAGTATAAAATGCTTCTTTCACAGACTCTTCTTTGTCATTAGTTGGTGCATAACATTGGATGACATTTACATGAATTTTCTTTTTAGCTGTTTTGAAAGTAGCTGTTATTATTCTGGGTCCAACAGCTTCCCATTCAATGAGTGCTTCCTGTGCTTCTTTAGATAACATAAGAGCTACCCCTTCACTGTGGTGTGAAGTTTCATCTTCATGTCCTGAGGACAGCACCAATTCACCTGTGATGAGTTTCTTCCTGTCTACCCCCTTCCACTTTGTTTCACACATTCCCAGAACCTCGATTTTGTATTCCCTCATTTCTGCTGCTACTTGCGCCACTTTCCCTTGTTCGTTTAATGTCCGAACATTCCAGGTGCCAAATCTGGAAGTTCTCCTAGAAGAAAGAAGGTTAGTCAGCAACACAGACTCCTTTCGGCTTTCTCTGTGTTGCATCATACGCCTCCCCGCGAGAGGACCTTCCCCTGTCTTGGATGGCTGTGTTTTATTTCCTTTATTTGACTTGTCCATATTTGTTGAAGTTTTTTGTGGTTTAAATTTTTTTTACAGGATCGGGTAACCGGCCCCATGCCCAACCCTCCTTAGTCGCCTTCTACGACATGCCTGGCAGGGGACAGTGTTACTATTCTTTGCTCCCCTTTCGGGCCCCGGTGACACACGGGTGAAGGGCAGTTGTGGTGTGTTCTTATCTAAGCCCAGACGTAGGATCAGTAAGTCCGTGTATAACATGTACAATATCAATATGTCACGGATACGAGTCTTAAAACATAGCAAAGGATCGGAGTGGCTAAGAGGTATGGCGTCCGCCTCGAATTATAAGGGTACCGGGTTTGATTCCCAGTAGAAGGAATATAATTTATGGACATTTTTTTTTCAGAACCAGTGGTCCATTTGATGTCAAATTCCCCCCTGGTCTCCTTGGCAGTGAGATCGGATGCCTAGCCTTCTCGGATGAGGGCGAAAAAACAGGAGGTCCCGTGTGCAAGTTGTGCACGTTAAAAATCCCAGGGCAGTTGGAAATCGTAAAAAGTAAGCCATAAGGTCGCTGCCCTGGCAACATTTAAAAATTAGAAACCTACCCACCACAAAAATATTTATAGAATGTGCATCAACACACATTGGGATTCTCGCCGGTGCTACGGAGTTCTTGCACTGTGCTGAGATCCTCTTTGTGTGATCTAAAGGAGGAGGTCGGAGCACTGATGGAGTTGTCCGTGTGCAAGGAAGATAGTCCTTAAAAATCCAAACCAAAAGATAGCAGTCTATGAAGGATAACAATCCGTGAAGGCTAGCAATCCGTGAGGGTTAGCAATCAGTGAAGAATGGCAATACGTGTGTAGCGTAAGTTGTAACACGTGCCTAGTTAATACATGCAAGACAGAAAAGTATGGCATGTGTAGGCCTGCTGCTTATAATTATTCTTGGAAAAGCAAATCTAGGGCATCCAATCAAAATGCTGGAACCGGCAAAGACCGACCGATAAAATATGGCGTTTTATCATGGCGAAATAAGTGGCTGAAGTTCTAGAATGATTTTAATTTAGTGTAGGCAAGTGCAGAAACCTAGAGTGATAGAAGTTATTGTGTTTTTCGTGGGAGACATCCAGGAATATGCATCTAAAAAAATTTGTGGATAGAATAAATGCCTGTGGAGAAAATCGAGATGGATTGAGCCAATACATTGCAAATGATCATGTCGAAAGACTTTATAAATGTGTAAGTATTTCATATCATACCCAATTACAGTATAAGGCATATCGAAAGATAGCTCACAGTAGGGGAATTGAAAGACAGTATATCAGAATGTTAGGGACAGAAGTGTTTAGTGATACGGAATATAGGTTGGATGGTACCTTGCACAGATTCACTAGGAAGTACGAAAACCTAGAGGACTGAAACGGGCCAATCGACTGTTTTCTCCGATACGTTTGCTACCGACCTATAAAAGGAGGCCGCGCTGTATTCAAAACACACACTTACATAAAACAAGACAGAGCGATAGACATAAGAAGAGAGCCGCCAAGGCTAATTACTTTGTCGTATGCATGCCATGCAGATTACTTCACTAATTCAAGTCTAATCTGTGCTTAATATCTATCCTAGAGGGTATGTAGAATTACTATATATATATATAAATACTTGTGAAAGTAATATCAATTTTTATTTCAGAAGTTTAGCCGGTTGATTTACATCGATTGGATATGAATGTACCGTGCAGAATATTTGTATTTTACTATTATGATTGCTGAAGATGGAAACCAACAATATATCCTAGAATATAAAATAATATAACCAATATAACCTAAAAGTGGGAAAGGCAAGGCTCACAATGATGCTGCGCGAGTCGGCAGATGACGTGGTTAAGTCAATTTAGCCCATTCTGAAAAGGGGAAGGAAGTAGAAAGTGGAAGAAGCTGTTGATGCTGCCCAAGAGTCGTTCAAGCTGAGGGAGGTAATCGGATACACACACACGAATAGACGGGGATTTGGTCATGGAGACATCCGCTAGTGGTCCAAGGCATCTAGCAGGGAGCACAGAGACATGGTAGTTCAGGAGATACGAGGAGCTGAGAATGATAAGAGGTTGCAAAAAGCGGTGCAGCAGGCCCAACAAGGCCAATGGACTACATGGGAAGGAGCCCTGCAAAGGTCCTTAACATGGAATAATATATGACATATGACACCTCTTAGGCTCAGCTTTATTATTAGATCAATGTATGACCTCCTGCCGTCGGCTACAAACTTTGTGAGATGGGAAAAGTCGGATGATGAGCAGTGCCTCCTGTGCCATGAGAGGCAGACACTTGAACACGTGCTCTCAGCTTGCAAGGTATCATTAGGGCAAGGGCGATACACATGGCGTCACAACAAAGTGCTAAATGAGCTGGCTGCGACAATAGATCTGGCAAGGATGAATGCGAATAGCAATGACAGGCCGAGCACCGCAATTACATACTTTCTGAGAGCAGGGAAATCAGCACACCAAAAACCGAGTAAATCAAGTAGCAGTGTACCATCTCTCCTTGACTGTGCAAATGACTGGGAGATGGCGGTAGACCTACCTGGACGAGGGGCATATCCAGAGAGTATAAGGAAATCTCGAAGACGGCCGGATATAGTGCTGCATTCTTCATCATCGCACCAGGGTATATTGATTGAACTGTCCGTGCCATTTGAATCCAGATTGGAAGAGCAACATTTGTTCAAAGCGGCCAAGTATAGTGATCTGGCCGCGGATCTGAGACACGATGGGTTCACTATAAGGGTCATGGCTGTTGAGATGGGTGCAAGAGAGCTCGTGGCTGCATCAGTGTATGATTTATTGAAACTGTTGGGGCTGAGGGAACAGTCGAGAACAAGGGCACTGAAGAGGCTCAGTGAAACTGTGGAAAAGGCATCATGCTGGCTGTGGAACAACCGCAATGGGCTATGGAACTCGGGACAGTAAACTCTATACCCACCTGCTTTACAGGAAACATCCGGAAAGTGAAACATTTATCTAAGTCCGCAATACATTGATTTTTTTCGTTCTTTTTGGTGAAAGGATAGTGGCTTACAGGCAACACGTGGTGTATATTATATGAGGTGTCGGGCGCAAGTAGATTTCAGTTGCTAGCGCGCAGTGGCTTCAAGCCTCGTTGGCTTTGCGCAGTTGGGTCAGTGTCAGTCCCTAGTCGTGGTGTGCTGTGGAACGACCGCAATAATTTGTTTTCAACATAAGGGTTACTTTCACAATTGCCTCCGGCTGGCAGAATTGTGGATTATAAAGCTGCGACTAATGTGGAGTGAGTTCATTTTCTACATAAGACAACAGGAGGCGGAGACACTTGAGAGTCATGACCCAGGTGGTCCCGTCCCACTTAAAAGTGTAAAGGAGTTTAAAGGGCCGAAACACTTGATCGACGGGGGGACTTCTTCTGATGATCATATTGCCTCCTGTTGTATCACTCTGTATAGAGTTTCCTATCATCATGCAGTGACGCAGTAGAGTCCTGTCAACAGTTCTTGTCAGGATTAATTTAACCTGCTAAATAGTACAGCACTTTTCAGAGCTGACTTGCAGCTCTTTTCAGAGCTGACTAAGCCCTTTTCAGAGCTGACTTGAAGCCCTTTTCAGAGCTGACTTGACATTCCATAGGTGAAAGGCAATGGTAGCTTCATACATAGGTATATGTCACATGTTATGTAAATAGACTACATGAATTCGCCCGTCTTTGCTTCCCACCTTTGTTTCATCATTAGCATTCACGTTTTGTTAACGCAGAACCCATGCACTTCGATATCTGTCTAACTCATATTTTAGCCACACCTACTTTTCTTGTTTCATGCGCTGATGAGCGACTATCTAGATTTGTAACTGTCATTCCTTTCAAGGGGACGAACCAAGTGCGTTTACCTGAAGCCCGCATGCAAGCAGAGCCGTCAGCATTACGACAACTGACAGAATGCACGAGCCCAAAACAAGTGGAAAGTAATCGGCTTTGAAGTTCCCTACAAGCTCGAGCGAACCCTGTGATATTATAACATACATGGAGACAATCGCCGAGAACAGAAGCCTTTGTTGTCGATGCAACGGCGAACAGAGCGAACGGAGGAAACTCTCTATCTCGGAAGAAAACCCCGTTCATTTTCCTTGATCGCCCAAGGCGTGACTTTCGTCATCTCTTAGCGAAAACAACACTTTTCGTGTATAAATACTCCATCCCTTAAAATCAGTTATCTACTCGCTTCAGGAAATTTTTGAAATATCTAGCTCGACATCTGTCGTGGAATATTCTAATCCACATATATAAATTATCCAGTAAATATAAAGCCTAATAAATACATATAATAAATAAAGGAAGAAGAATGGTAAAGAACAGTGCTGTCACAATGACTGTACTCGAAATCCCCTTGTTTTCTACTGCGTATGCAAATTGTAACGTTTCACGTTGATATTAAAGGCCTTCTGCAACATACACGCGTTTCCCAAACACACAATAAAATGTGCTGCCTTTCTAAGAAAAACCTTGAAATATGCAAGTTGACCTAAATTTTAAATTCCATTCATGTCTTTTTCTACACTATGTTACCAAGATCAAAAGACAGATGGACAAAAGGATAGCGAGAAGGGAGAGGCAGAAAGCCGAACACTAAACACGCGTCTCGCTATTAATGCCACCCCCAACCCGCGTCGCGCGATACACAATTACTACTATCACGCGTGTTAGGCTACAAGCACTAACGTTTTCGGACGGACAGTGATAAATTCACTACCCTTCCCAGAGTTAGGTTTTAAAATCATAAAAAACGCTTATTAGGAAAGATAACAATAGATGGGTTTACGGTTGAAAACATAACAGTACCCAGACAGCACATCTTCGAAACAGGAGGTAGAAAATACATATTTTGAACGCAGCCACGTAGCTCTTTTAAATTTGGATATTTGGGTTCCTTAGGGCTTGCTGACAAAGAATATGTAAAACGTTACGCAAATAGTCCAGGAATTAATAAATTATACCCAAAATAAAATAGTGGGGATGCCTGACAACATGAAATCATTTCTGCTCATAAAATTTTTTTATAACGTGTTTGAAAAAAATCTTACGTTACAGAATTAGCCTACCATGTAAACTCCAAATTGATTGGAGCGCAACAAATGAAAGACTAACCACGATTGGTCGGGCTATAAATACTATCTTGGTTGTTAGGGAGACGTGGAAAGGTAACATTTTTTCAAACACTTGTCGAAACGTGGCCTCATTGGCTAGACTCGCTGATATACTCACTTAGGAGCGTTAGTTCGAGACCACTAGTGCAAATAATCTTGATAAAGCAACAGTGCGTTGAAGCCAGCTCATATTTGTGTTAAATAAAAGCCTGGAACATAAGCAGATGGGAATTTGTGCCAGTAATTGTGCCAGAATTCATTGCTAATCAACGTATCTGTGTTTATTCTATGAATTGTGGTAAGCTTGAACCATTCAGTATCTTTTAATGAAAATTGAATGTAAATTGTTAATTTATGCCTGTATATATATGTGTAGTTCAGTGGCAAACAGGAGATAAAGCCTATAATGCTCCAGCCTGAACAGAAGGTGTCGGAGGAAAGTAAAACGGCATGGAATGGCCAAATAGTACACTGACACCTGGATGATTGACTAGAAAGAAATAATGCTGGAAGTGCAGAGGCGTGGTAGCCATTAAGGAGGTAAATACTGGTATAAAGTATTTCAGATGAAGCTGACAGTTGGCCTAACGCTCTGAACTCAATGTTTGTGTTGTATTGTGCTCAGTGTAGAACTAGAGTATCAATTAGTTATGAAGTAGAAGGTACATCCTTCTTGTTTTCAGGGACCGTGGTCTTGATGGTACTGAGCAGCACCTGGTCAGAGCTTTGCTGAATCCAGAGTCGGACAGCATACTCCTTGGTCTATTTAGCTATCAGTGAGGTGTCTCCAGAGCCCAGAGGAGAATTCGAGCAGAGGAGTCCTTTCCTGCCGCCATCACGCAAGATAAGCTGATTTGGCCAGCTGAGCTCAACATTATGTCCCCTCATCTTGAAATGACTTTGTAAAAATAACATTCAGAGGGGAATTTAATTGTCTTAATATCAGGAACTGAGAACATCTCCAATAATAGTCCCAAAAGACAAACTATTGAAGTCATGATGACAAATACCAACAGAGCTTGAACAAAACAAAACCAGTATTACCTCATATTACCACTACACAACTGACACACATAGGATATTTTTAATAATATATGTCACTACAATATTCACATTGATAAAGTCTGTACATATACTTGTAATTAAAATTGATTGTGATTCCTGGTTCCTTTGTATTTGAATCAGGACACATATACCTTTATGATAACAATGAATACATATTGTTATTTGAAAAGTTATCAGTGACTCCTTAAGATATTCTCATAGAGTGTTATATGTATGTGAGTGTCACAGTGTTGTCAAGAGTAGTGGATTAAATTAAATTGTTTATCTGTCTGTTGTTGTGACTTACACTTCATCATACACATACCCTAGACAACATAACGTAGTCATCACACTATTCCAGAATAATTCTGACTGAGATATATAGATATGGTGGGTAGCAAGTAAGGTTATCTATAATACACTACTCTTAATAGATATAGATACCTTCACAGCTGATCTCAGTTCAGTACACTAAGTCCCTATAATATTTTATACCATCCCACTTCACCACATATATTGGGGTCTCGCTCTTGGGCTTTTGAATCTTTCCCTATTAAAAATATTGGGGGTAATTCACTTCAGGGAATATAAGAATTAAAAGGTATCCTTGGGTGGAATTAAATAAGGTTGAGCTCACGGTGCCTGTGTTGTCCATTAGATATATTTAGAGATTAAATTGTTGGTTAGACATTGTAGAAATTTACCTGATAGACAATGGCGGACCTGGCCAAGTTTCGATCTGCTGCTGTACAGACTGCAAAAGAGTTAGGATTAGATGGGCAAGTTATGGTTGCCTATGTCACCACGGAATGTGACAAATTTATTGAACGCGAAGAAAGAAGATTAGAAAAAGAGGCCGAAAGAAAGTTAGAGGCTGAGACTAAGAGGTTGCAAGCTGAGGCTGAGACTAAGAGGTTGCAGATTGAGGCTGAGGCTAAGAAATTGGAAGCAGAAAGAGAAGACAAAAGATTGGCTGCAGAAAGGGAAGAGAAGAAATTAGCTGCAGAGAGGGAAGCAGAAAAGGAGGAGAAGAGATTACAAAGGGAACATGAATTACGACTAAGGAGTTTGAGTTTCAGGGCCATGCTCCTGAAAATGGTGCCAGTCCCTTTGCCTCTGATGTCACTGCTAGCCAAGGAGCCTCAACCTCAGCTATGAATTTTCATTTAGATCATTTTGTTGAGAAAGACGATGATATAGAGAGCTACCTAAATAGGTATGAACTATTAGCTACCACGTATGGGTTAGAGAGAGAAAGGTGGAGCTTAAAGTTATCTCAAGGACTTCGTGGGGCAGCTTATGAAGTTTTTGCAAAAATGTGTAGAGGTGATCAGGAAAATTATGACATGCTAAAGCAGGCTCTTTTGTTAAGATATGAAAAGAATGCAGAATTCTATAGGAAAAAATTTAGGAATGCTAAACTACTGTCAGGTGAAACCTATCACCAGTTCTCTGCACGAATAGAGACATACTTGGAGAAATGGACTTCTCTGGGGAAAACCCAAGATCTTAAGGAAATGGACCTTATAGAGCAATTAAGAGAGTCCATGGCTCCAGACCTGAGAAAGTTTCTCATGGAACAAGGTGCAGAGAGGCTGGGTGGGTTGCTAAATGTTGCTGAAAGGTATCAAGCAGCTCAAGCAGAGGTAACAGGTAATAAAAAGAAACAAGTGGATAACTTTAGGGCACCACAGAACTTTAATAAATTTGATCCTAGGGATCAAAATAAAGGTAAGCACCAATTTGATAGGCCACGGTATGACAAAAAAAATAAATTCCCACAATTCGATGAAAGGAAATATAATGAAAGAAAATCTTTCAACCAAGGAAAAAGGTGGTGTAAAAATTGTCAGATGGACAATCATGACACTGACCGTTGCAGAAGGAACCTGTGTATATGGCAACCCTTCAGGTCAGGTCGACCTCAAGACAGGAGGAGGATATTATGTTGGATACCACTCCAGAAGAGATGAGGAAGGCACAGGCTGGGGATAAAACACTCAAGCCTTGTTTCAGAAAATTGTCAACTTGTCATACAACTCCAGGCAAGGGAGATTTTTACATGAAAAACAAGTTGATGTATAGGAAGACTGGAGCTAGATCCAAAGGTCAGGGACAGCTGGTACTTCCTAAAAGATATAGGGCAGACTTAATAAGGAGCCTACATGTGAACCAGATGGGGACCATGAGAAGATAGGTACCATCATTCAAAAGGTGGCTCACAATTATTATTGGCCCAAAGCAAGATGGGACATTGAGAATTTTGTAGAAAGGTGTAGCATAGCACATGAGGGAACACCCACAAGTGGGAACATGGATCAGGACCTGGACACGCCACGGGGCAAAATTAGGCCTGATAATAAAAAGAAAAATAGATTTGATAAAGTGGACCAAATGGAATGGGAAGCCCCTTTTCACGGACAAGCTTCACTTAACTGTTTTACAATGGCCACTATGCGGAGAGTGCAAAAAGATGTCTTACCCCAGGATAAGCCGAAATTCCCTCAATCGGACTTAAACAAACTGGAGGAAGAGGATGTAGAGAGGAAATCTCTCATCAAGAATTTTAAGTGGGGAGAAAGCCCCAAAAGAAAAATTGGTAGCGGTCGTTTTATGCATGATAATTCTGGGAAGAAAAATCATCACTATAAAGCTTCGAGTGGAAGAGACCATACCGGTGCATGGACAAATAGGTCCACACAATTAAAGGTCCATATGTAGCTATGTTAAGAACGTGGACTGATGAAAAGGCAGAGGAAAACATTACATCTTCATACCAATATGTGAATGAGCTGACCACTCGGTTAAAAACTGGCTGGAAACTTGCCAATGAAAATTTGAAACAAGCCAGGAAGAAACATGCTGCCTATTATAACAGGAAGGCGAAAGACAGAAATTTGGCTGTGGGAGAGAAGGTACTGCTTCTTTTGCCCGGGAGTCAGAATAAGTTACAAATTGGATGGCAGGGTCCATATACAGTTCTAGAGAAGGTGTCTAGAACAAATTATAAGATAGATAAGAAGGGGAAAGAAAAAATCTATCATGTGAATCTCCTGAAGAAATATTTGGAAAGAGAACATCAGGAAGAGACACACTTGTTGACCTTGTCCATCGCTATGGAGATGAAAAAGGAACCACTTTCATCATTTGAATATCCATTACACCCCTGTGAGACAGCAGCACAGGTGAAAATCAGTACACATTTAACGAAAACTCAGAAAGAGAGAGTGCAACAGGTTCTAAATAATCATGCAGAGGTGTTAACAGACCGACCAGGGCATACAAACCTATTGGAATATGATATGAAACTAATAGACTCCACACCTGTCTGTATGAAACCATATTCGATTCCGTTTGCTAAGGAAAAAGCTTTGAAGGAAGAGATAGACTATCTATTGAAGGAAGGAATTATTCGCACAGTGAGTCTTCGTATAGTTCCGGTGTTGTACTCTTAAGGAAGCCCTCTGGAGAACATAGACTCTGTATAGATTACAGGAGACTGAATGCTATTACAGAAGGACAGGTGGATCCATTGCCGGATACAAATCAGTTGTTTGCCAGACTAAATAAAGCTAAATATTTCTCAAAAGTGGATCTGAGTAAAGGATAATATCAGATTCCAGTAAAGCCTGAGGTTAGACCATACCTAGCTTTTAGTACCTCAGAAGGACACTATGAGTTTAATAGATTGCCATTTGGATTGAAGAATGCGCCTAGTGTCTTCTCTAGAATGATGAGAAAATTATTGGATCCTCTGAATAATCCCTGTATAACAAATTTTATGGATGATATCCTTATAGCAACAGAAACATTTGAGGAACACAATGACTCTCTGAACATGCTGTTTGATCGACTTAGGGAGGCAAATTTAACAGCCCGACCAACCAAATGTTGCGTTGGATGTAAAGAATTGGAATTTTTGGGACACACAGTTTATCAGGGAAACATGACCCCTGACCCAAAGAATTTAGAGAAACTACAGAAAGCCCGAGACCACAAACCAAGAAGGACGTGAGATCCTTTGTCTCATTATGTGGTTTTCTTTTTCTACCAGAAGTATATCAAAAACTTTAATTCCATATGTGCACCGTTAACTGAATTGACACGTAAAGGACATCCAGATCGCATTACATGGACACCACAATGTGAAATGACTTACCAAGAATTGAAGGAAAAGCTCACAAGTAAACCCATTTTGAAATTACCTGACTTAAGTCAAGAATTCATAGTAAGGACGGATGCAAGTAATATTGGGTTAGGTGCAACTCTACTACAGAAATCAGATGCATTGGATGGGGAATTTAGCCCAGTGGCATATGCTAGCAGAAAGTTGAATAAAGCTGAAATCAACTACTCAACTAGCGAAAAAGAATGTCTTGCAGTAATATGGGCAATAAAGAAATTCAATATTTATCTATATGGGAAGGCATTTAAGTTGCAAACTGACCACAAACCGTTATCGTTTCTAGCACAGGCTAGGCATGAGAACTCCAGGTTACTCCGATGGTCTTTACTTTTGGCTCCATATAATTTTAGCATTGAGTATATATCTGGAAAAACCAATTTGGGAGCGGATTTTTTAAGCCGCCATCCGTGTGATGAGAATCACCGTAAACCCCAGAACTAATAATAAATTTCTCTATGTGAATATAGAATAAAGGACTGACATATAATGTCTGTTTTAAGAGGGGAGGTGTCGTGGAATATTCTAATCCACATATATAAATTATCCAGTAAATATAAAGCCTAATAAATACATATAATAAATAAAGGAAGAAGAATGGTAAAGAACAGTGCTGTCACAATGACTGTACTCGAAATCCCCTTGTTTTCTACTGCGTATGCAAATTGTAACGTTTCACGTTGATATTAAAGGCCTTCTGCAACATACACGCGTTTCCCAAACACACAATAAAATGTGCTGCCTTTCTAAGAAAAACCTTGAAATATGCAAGTTGACCTAAATTTTAAATTCCATTCATGTCTTTTTTCTACACTATGTTACCAAGATCAAAAGACAGATGGACAAAAGGATAGCGAGAAGGGAGAGGCAGAAAGCCGAACACTAAACACGCGTCTCGCTATTAATCCGCGTCGCGCGATACACAATTACTACTATCACGCGTGTTAGGCCACATGCACTAACTTTATTTCAAACGGACAGTGATAAATTCACTACCCTTCCCAGAGTTAGGTTTTAAAATCATAAAAAAACGCTTATTAGGAAAGATAACAATAGATGGGTTTACGGTTGAAAACATAACAGTACCCAGACAGCACATCTTCGAAACAGGAGGTAGAAAATACATATTTTGAACGCAGCCACGTAGCTCTTTTAAATTTGGATATTTGGGTTCCTTAGGGCTTGCTGACAAAGAATATGTAAAACGTTACGCAAATAGTCCAGGAATTAATAAATTATAACCAAAATAAAATAGTGGGGATGCCTGACAACATGAAATCATTTCTGCTCATAAAATTTTTTTATAACGTGTTTGAAAAAAATCTTACGTTACAGAATTAGCCTACCATGTAAACTCCAAATTGATTGGAGCGCAACAAATGAAAGACTAACCACGATTGGTCGGGCTATAAATACTATCTTTCGTTGTTAGGGGAGACGTGAAAAGGTAACATTTTTTCAAACACTTGTCGAAACGTGGCCTCATTGGCTAGACTCGCTGATATACTCACTTAGGCGCGTTAGTTCGAGACCACTAGTGCAAATAAGCTTGATAAAGCAACAGTGCGTTGAAGCCAGCTCATATTTGTGTTAAATAAAAGCCTGGAACATAAGCAGATGGGAATTTGTGCCAGTAATTGTGCCAGAATTCATTGCTAATCAACGTATCTGTGTTTAAATCCATGAAATTGTGGTAAGCTTGAACCATTCAGTATCTTTTAATGAAAATTGAATGTAAATTGTTAATTTATGCCTGTATATATATGTGTAGTTCAGTGGCAAACAGGAGATAAAGCCTATAATGCTCCAGCCTGAACAGAGGGTGTCGGAGGGAAGTAAAACGGCATGGAATGGCCAAATAGTACACTGACACCTGGATGATTGATTAGAAAGAAATAATGCTGGAAGTGCAGAGGCGTGGTAACCATTAAGGAGGTAAATACTGGTATAAAGTATTTCAGATGAAGCTGACAGTTGGCCTAACGCTCTGAACTCAATGTTTGTGTTGTATTGTGCTCAGTGTAGAACTAGAGTATCAATTAGTTATGAAGTAGAAGGTACATCCTTCTTGTTTTCAGGGACCGTGGTCTTGATGGTACTGAGCAGCACCTGGTCAGAGCTTTGCTGAATCCAGAGTCGGACAGCATACTCCTTGGTTCATTTAGCTATCAGTGAGGTGTCTCCAGAGCCCAGAGGAGAATTCGAGCAGAGGAGTCCTTTCCTGCCGCCATCACGCAAGATAAGCTGATTTGGCCAGCTGAGCTCAACATTATGTCCCCTCATCTTGAAATGACTTTGTAAAAATAACATTCAGAGGGGAATTTAATTGTCTTAATATCAGGAACTGAGAACATCTCCAATAATAGTCCAAAAAAGACAAACTATTGAAGTCATGATGACAAATACCAACAGAGCTTGAACAAAACAAAACCAGTATTACCTCATATTACCACTACACAACTGACACACATAGGATATTTTTAATAATATATGTCACTACAATATTCACATTGATAAAGTCTGTACATATACTTGTAATTAAAATTGATTGTGATTCCTGGTTCCTTTGTATTTGAATCAGGACACATATACCTTTATGATAACAATGAATACATATTGTTATTTGAAAAGTTATCAGTGACTCCTTAAGATATTCTCATAGAGTGTTATATGTATGTGAGTGTCACAGTGTTGTCAAGAGTAGTGGATTAAATTAAATTGTTTATCTGTCTGTTGTTGTGACTTACACTTCATCATACACATACCCTAGACACATAACGTAGTCATCACACTATTCCAGAATAATTCTGACTGAGATATATAGATATGTGGTAGCAAGTAAGGTTATCTATAATACACTACTCTTAATAGATATAGATACCTTCACAGCTGATCTCAGTCAGTACACTAAGTCCCCTATAAATATTTATACCATCCCACTTCACCACAACATCATAAAGCCTTTGTACAAAGTGGATTGCTTAGATTTCGTGGAGATAGTTTCATTTTTCTGTTTTGCGGTAAATATATATACTAGCATTTAAGTGATTTAATGTGTTAAAGTTCTTCATTATATTTCACTGGGATTTTCTGTGTTAACTGACTTGCGTATTAAATAACATAAAGCTAATTTTTCCAGCTGTAACGTAAATTTAATTACTCGCTATCACCCAGAAAGAGATGTTTTAATTGACTAGTAAATGCACTAGGCGACTGACTACTGACGGAATATATATTTATTTCTAATTCATCATGTGTAATTTTATAAATGACTAGCGCTTATTTCACGTGTTAAAAACGATAAGATAAGCTAGACACTTGTGGTTTATAATCTAATTTAATAACTGAGTGGATAGGAGATCTTACCTTTACGCGTGTTGGGATAGAATACTGATATTATGGTAAAATGTTTATATTTCTTCCTAAATTTAGTACTGATCACAAACCAGCCTACCAGCGGCCTAAATCTGAGCAGCGGTCTAAGTCTAACTAAAATAGTACCAAAAACATTCTTATGTAATATCGGGTCTTCGAGGTTGACCTGTTCGGTCTTCTTGTTTCATCCAGCGAGAGAGAGAGAGAGAGAGAGAGAGAGAGAGAGAGAGAGAGAGTACGAACATATGAACAATAAGAATAACCATAA
The DNA here is from genome assembly GCA_024509875.1 of Oreohelix idahoensis. Classification (NCBI taxonomy): domain Eukaryota; kingdom Metazoa; phylum Mollusca; class Gastropoda; order Stylommatophora; family Oreohelicidae; genus Oreohelix; species Oreohelix idahoensis. The sequence continues at coordinate 84,549 of JAMPIV010019157.1, forward strand.
CTGGACCTATAGCTACCCAGATTTTATTTTCATTTACATTATATTCAGCCCGCTGTAGCGAAATATCAAAACATAACATTATCCCGACTACTGACCACTGTATTGTGGCGTGGATTTATCCAGAAAGATTTACCCACCAGACATTCTCTTTAACTATTGGAAGTACTAACTGCTGTACACTGTGAACACTAGATCTTGGTAATTATTTTGCTACCTGAACTAATTGACGTGACATTAACATATCCAATTATCACAGCCAAAGTAAGCGTTCCCCAATTAGGAGGATTAATTATTCGTGGAGGAACCGGGGCTCACTTCGGCGAAACACAACACTGGAGTTTGTTACATGTATCATGGATATATGTTCAAGATGTTGTTAAACAACTAGTAGGTAAGCGATTGACAGGAGTATGAATCAGAGGAGTGAATAAGTCTGCACAGGTAGCAGCAGAAATGGAAATTACAGGATTGATGTCCTGGGTCTCTGCGACACACGGTGGAAAGGCATAGAGAGGAGGAGATTGATCACAGGAGAAATGTTGTCCTCAGGACATGAGGAGGAAAGAGCCCACCACAGTGAAGTGGTGGCTCAATGCTGTCTAGGGAAGCACAGAAGGCACTTATAAAATGGGAAGCAATGGGACCCCGAATTATAACAGCAAGGTTTAAATCAGCCAAAAAGAAAGTAAATATAAACATCATCCAGTGTTATGCACCAACAAATGATATAGAAGAATCTGAGAAAGAAGACTTTTACACCAGACTACAAAATGTCTTGGACAAAAAGAAAGGAAAGGACATCACAATTTTGATGGGGGGCCTAAAGCGAAAATAGGAACAGACAACACCGGCTTTGAAGAAATCATGGGAAAGCATGGATTAGGTATGATGAACGAGAATGGGGAACTATTAGCTAACTTCTGTGCTTCAAATCAACTAGCTATAGGAGGAAGCATATTTCCACATAAAAGGATACATAAAGCAACATGGACATCACCTGACTACAGAACTGAGAATCAGATTGATCACATATGCATAAGTAAGAAGTTTAGGTCATTATTGCATGATGTAAAAGAATGTAGAGGAGCAGATGTGGTATCAGACCAACAAAATTAATACTCAAGAAATTTACAACAGTATATCGCTGTAGACAACAGTATAACGTGGGATATCTAAGAAATCAGGAAATAAGAGAAAAACTTTCAATCACAGTATCCAACAAATACCAAGCACTGCAACAGCTGGAAGATGAAGCAGATACGGAAGACCACTGGCAACAAGTAAAAAATATATGGAACGAGACGTGAAGAAGTACTGAGAAAAAGAGAACATCAGCACAAAGCATGGATAACAACAGAAACCATAAACAAGATAGAAGACAGGAAAAACAAGAAGGCAGATTTAAATAGAAGCAAAACCAGAAGCTCCAAAGCCAAGGCTCATGAAGTGTACATAGAAGCAAACAAAGAAGTAAGAAGAAACATCAAAAGAGACAAGATGAAATATATTGATGATTTGGCAAGGGAAGCAGAGGAAGCTGCAGCAAAAGGAAATATGAGGGACCTGTACAACAACACAAAGAAGCTAACAGGTAAATATAAGCAAGCAAATGGCCTCAAAAGATAAGAATGGAAAATTGCTTAGTAATATACAAGAACAAATGAAGAGATGGACAGAACATTTTGAGGAACTTCTCAATAGACCAGCTCCAACTAATCCCCCAGACATCCAGCCAGCAGAAGAGGAGCTACAAATCAGCTGTCAACGACCAAGTAGATTCGAAATAAAGAAAGCAATAAAGCTTCTGAAAGATGGAAAAGCAGCTGGTCCAGATTGCATTCCAGCCGAGGCCATCAAAACAGATATTGATACCTCTACAGAGATATTATACAAACTACTTGGCAAAGTCTGGGAGAGAGAGGAAATACCAGAAGAATGGAAGGAAGGTTATCTGGTAAAGTTGCCTAAGAAAGGAAATTTACAAGAGTGCACAAATTATAGAGGAATAATGTTACTCTCAGTGCCAGGAAAATTATTAAACAGAATAACCTTGAGAGATTAAAAGAGTCCATAGACAAGCAATTGAGGGATGAACAAGCAGGTTGTCTACAAAACAGATCCTGTACAGACCAGATAGCCACATTGAGAATAATAGTTGAACAAAGTCTGGAATGGAGTTCACCGCTATACATCGGATTCGTGGACTATGAAAAGGCATTTGACAGTGTAGACAGAGAATCACTTTGGAAATTGATGAGGCATTATGGAGTTCCCATGAAGATCATTAACTTAATAAGGAAGACCTATGAAGACATGACATGCAGAGTTTTTCATGAAGGACAACTTACAGAACCGTTTAGGATAAGAACGGGAGTGAGAAAGGGATGCCTCTTGTCTCCATTTCTTGTCGTACTAGCAATAGATTGGGTTATGAAAACATCGACATCACACAACAGGAATGGAATTCAGTGAAATCTTACTAAACAGCTTGATGATCTGGATTTTGCAGATGAATTCGGCTTTCCCATAACCATAATCAGATGCAAGAGAAAATGAAAATTCTCGATGAGAGGTCACAACAAGATGGCCTGAAAATGCACAGGGAAAAGACAAAGATTATGAGAACAAATGCAAGAAATGATAACAAGGTTGAACTTGAAGCTCCACTAAAGGATGTAGAATCGTACACATATCTTGGCAGTAATATACACAAAGTTGGAGGGACAGACAATGATATCAAAATAAGAATACAAAAAGCAAGAGGAGCTTTCATTGCATTGTGAAACATATGGAGAACAAGAGAAATCAAGTCCAACGCGAAAATAAGAATCTTCAACTCAAATGTGAAGTCAGTCCTATTGTATGGCTCTGAGACATGGAGAACAACAAAAACAACAACCAAAAAGTTACAGACTTTTATAAACGGGTGCTTGCGTAGAATAGAAGGACTGAAATGGTATGACAAAGTCACAAATGTGGAATTGATGATAAGAACCAGGCAAGTGCCAGTGGAACAAGAGTTGAGAAGAAGACGCTGGCGATGGATAGGATACACATTGAGGAGACCTGTTGATAGCATTACAAGGCAGTCCTTGTTCTGGAATCCACAGGGAAAGAGAGGCAGAGGTAGACCAAAAACACATGGAGAAGAGAACTGAATACAGAGGTGAAAATGATGAGGAAAACATGGAAAGAAATTGAGCGGATGGCACAGGACAGGAAGACTTGGCATGCGTTTGTTGAAGGCCTATGCTCCTCAGGGAGCTAAAGGGTATTGATTGATTGATAGAAAAATTATGTGTTTCATATAAGCAAATTTTACTGTTCTTGTACTTTTTAAATTTAAATCTGCTTTTCTTACTTACACTTCGGCCTCACACCCAGTCGGTGCTCTATGAAGCCACAACGACGAAGAGTCGGCCCTAGGTATGGTCAATTTATAAGAAATAATGCAACTTATTAGACGTGATTTTTCGGGAACACGGAAATAGTCCTACCCCGAAGCCAAAGGTTCAGAAATTAGCTTTTGACCTGTACTTTAGACCCAAGTTTGTCTTTGCCCCCCGAATCAATTGGTCGCGTCACCAGTCGTGTACTTGTAACATTGCGAACGGCCATAGATGATCCCCAGGCTAATCTCGACGAAATGTGAGGTGAAAAGGTAGAGAAGTATGTCCATAAAATACAAATATGGTACACATAGTATACTAATGTCATGACACTCTTTTGCTAGCCTTCTGTCTTCTTTACAGACAAAGTGTAACACATATGTAGTAATGTAGTATTCGGCTTTATGGATGTCATCGATGTGTCAATGAGTATGTAGTATTCGGCTTTATGGATGTCATCGATGTGTCAGTGATTATGTAGTATTCGGCTTTATGGATGTCATCGATGTGTCAGTGAGTATGTGTTGTTCGTCCATCACGGGTGATGAAGACCACTCTGTTCATCCAATATGAATGAAAGAGTGACTTGCGCGGTGATTTGGATTAAAGTGAGGAAGAGTTGCGCAATTCGTCGACCTCACTCTCTCGCCTGGGTCCATCTCAATCCAGTGGCAAGACAAGTCAAGACGACTGGAGATGAAGTCAGGTGCAGTGGATGACCAGGGCTTTCTACGTGCCTCGCCGTGCTCCTTACGCTCCACAGCGCGTTGCTGGTAATCGCCGTCATGCCCGTTGAACCAATAGGTGGTTTCTTCCGCGCAGTCTATCGAATCCAGTCTTCGCATGAGTATGTAGTATTCGGTAAGATCTCAGACCTAACGGTCTTTTATATTTGGACATGTGCCCTAATATAACCGACTAGGTTGAACGGGTTGCGCCTCGCCAAAACGAGGCAAAAGTCTAACATAAAAAAAATAGTATTCGGCTTTATGGATGTCATCGATGTGTCAGTGAGTATCGAGTATTCGGCTTTATGGATGTCATCGATGTGTCAGTGAGTATGAAGTATTCGGCTTTATGAATGTCATCGATGTGTCAATGAGTATGTAGTATTCGGCTTTATGGATGTCATCGATGTGTCAGTGAGTATCGAGTATTCGGCTTTATGGATGTCATCGATGTGTCAGTGAGTATGAAGTATTCGGCTTTATGAATGTCATCGATGTGTCAATGAGTATGTAGTATTCGGCTTTATGGATGTCATCGATGTGTCAGTGAGTATGTAGTATTCAGCTTTATGGATGTCATCGATGTCACAGTGAGTATGTAGTAGTCGGCTTTATGGATGTCATCGATGTGTCAATGAGTATGTAGTATTCGGCTTTATGGATGTCATCGATGTGTCAGTGAGTATGTAGTATTCGGCTTTATGGATGTCATCGATGTGTCAGTGAGTATGTAGTATTCGGCTTTATGGATGTCTTCGATGTGTCAGTGAGTATGTAGTATTCGGCTTTATGGATGTCATCGATGTGTCAGTGAGTATGTAGTATTCGACTTTATGGATGTCATCGATGTGTCAGTGAGTAATACCTTCCTAGAAGCAAAACAAAGACGAAACGGCAGAAGGAGATAACATTTGGTAATAATGAAAGATAAACAATTATAATTTCCCTGTTAGCAGAACTCGGCAATGTGGCATATAATCGATGAAGCTTAAGTAATACATTATCATCATGTTAAAACAAAAATAAAAATCTGCAACTCAAATGTCAAGACAGTTCTATTGTATGGATCTGAAACATCCTTCTTCTTTTTTTTTTGCCTTTTCTCTTTACAGTAAAGTAAAAAAGGGTAAACGATCCCGTTACACGCCAATAGAGGCATATGGGAATATGGTGTTAGGCCCATATTTTCGTATCAATCGGCACTCTAGGGGTGATGTGGTCAACATCACGCCGGCCGCTTTTAACCTTCTCAGAGTTGCTCTGGTACCCTATTCATGAGGTTAAGTCGTGCCCGAAGCCGTTTGCGGTCTAAAAATTGCCACCTTAACTGCTGTTCGAACCATGGACCACCGATCTTGGAAGCCAGTGCCCTAACCAGCGCGTTACCGCGGCCTTGCAATAAGTATGCACCAAACCATTTATGTACCTTTCCAGAGGTTGTTTTAGTAGCGATTTCTTTTAAATAATGAGGTTGCCAACCACCATACACAACCTCATATAAGTCGCCACGTACGATATGCTGGAAGGTACGGTAGTTCTATTCTTTCTTGTTCCCCCCTCTGAGACCCCCCGGGACCACACAAGTGGGCGTCTATGGAGAATAGAACGACTGAAATGGTATGATAATATTACCAATATGAAACTATTTGAATGAGCCAGACTAATACCATTGAAACAAGAGGAGAGGAAAATGTGCTAATTTTGGGTATAGAAACAAAGTGGACAATTGCTGGGCGCATTACAAGGCGGTCCTTAATCTGGAATCTCCAAGGTAAAAATGTAGACGAGTACCCAGCAATACAGACAGAGCATGGAGTTGGAGGTAGACAATTATTACTCCAAGATGCAGTCATACTGTTTGGCTCTAAAACACGGAGAACTAAAATATAGATAAATTTAAAATAAAAACAACTAACCAAATAGCTACACATTTTCATAAATGGGTGCTAGCGTAGATTAGAAGGATTACAGTGTTCTGATAATATCACTATATGTGGAACTGATGACTAGAATCAGACAAGTACTAGTGGAACATGAGATACAAAAAATGACGTTGGAGATGGATAGGACACACGTTGAGGAAACCTGTTGGTAGTATTACAAGGCAGTTCTTGATTAGGAATCCTCAGTACGAGAGATAGAGGTAGACAAAAGAAGACATGGAGAAGAAAACTGGGGACCGACATGAGGGAATGATGAAGACATGGACATGTTTTAAGCTGATGGCACGAGACAAGAAGACATAGACATGTTTTGAGCTGATGGCACGGGACAAGAAGACATAGACATGTTTTAAGCTGATGGCACGAGACAAGAAGACATAGACATGTTTTAAGCTGATGGCACGAGACAAGAAGACATAGACATGTTTTGAGCTGATGGCACGAGACAAGAAGACATAGACATGTTTTGGGCTGATGGCACGGGACAAGAAGACATAGACATGTTTTAAGCTGATGGCACGAGACAAGAAGACATAGACATGTTTTAAGCTGATGGCACGAGACAAGAAGACATAGACATGTTTTAAGCTGATGGCACGAGACAAGAAGACATAGACATGTTTTAAGCTGATGGCACGGGACAAGAAGACCTGGCATACGTTTAGTAAAGGCCAATGCTCCTTGTGGATCTAAAGCGTGAATATTGGCCGTATGGTGCGCTAAGAAATGCTACACGATTCTCCCAAGTGCCGCCTGGTACGCCCATTTACTTATTGTCAGATTTCTCCATAACTACATTTAACACGATATCAACCAAAAATAATGGCTGCATGCAAGACTTACAACTCTTTCAAAATATTCGTCTGCCAGGTTACAGTGATTTTACAAATACAGCAATACTTCGACTTTCGTCGCTTTGAGTTTCGTCGCTTCGCTCTTTCGTTGGTCGTTAATTATAACCATGTTTCCAAATTTCGTCGCTTGCTTCGCTCTTTCGACGCATTTCGTCATCACCGAGCGCCTTCTTGTTTCTTTCGTCGCTCAGTCTTTGAATAGAAGTCGTTCTGTGTACACTGTTTTTTTTTTTAAATTGGCAGCATTGAATCATTTATATTTGTGATTAAACATATTAATACTACTTGTTTTTATGATTAAAATACCAAACTATTCATACTGTATTATTTTTGTAATTATTATGTAAACAGTTCACAGTCATTTTTGTGATAACAGCATAATGACAGTGTTCATATTGTGATTATAAGACACGAGTACAGTACAGTATTATTTATTTATTACTGTATTTTATTTATTCTTATGTTTATTTTTGTTTATTTAGGTGTTGCACGCATTCGCAAAAGTTATATAGTTAGTTATTCACGTTTTTTTGCGACCCTAATACATTTGCAAGCAAAATAAAGGCTATGCTTCGACTTTCGTCGATTTTCGACTTTCGTCAGCGCTCTGGTCCCAAACCTGTCGAAGGAGCGAGGTATGCCTGTACATGTGTTACGGGATATTTCTCATGGTCGTCTTCTTCTTCGTTGGCTCTCAAATAGCGTTACACATCTCTCTCATAAGCTGGCAGTCAGTCTCAGGCCTCTCTCGTCACCATACCATTTCTCTTTCAGTTTGGTTGGAGAAGGCCATGCTACCATTCTACTCTTCTCATGGAGGACACGTTCTAGTGTTTGTTTGCCATCCCAACTGTAGCGAAATGGTTTCTTTTGAGGGAGAAAGTGTAAGTATGACAGACTTGATGGAAGAATAAAAGATAATATCTAGAGGAAAATCTTCCAGACTGCAGGTTGAATGCACTGTCTCTCCTCGGGAATTAGTCCACTAGAAAACTTTCTTAAAAAAAAAGAAAATTCTGGTGAAAATAACAGGATATTCTCTAGGCGATAAATTCTTGATCCGAGATCCTACAAAGGAATATGTATAGTACATATATTTGGATAAGAGATTTAGTGCCCAGCCACATTAAAAATATCCCGACCCAATAGTGTTTATTAATTATGGCTCTGCCCCCAGGGTGTAGATTTATGTTACTAAAACTACACAACCCATTTAAATATTACAAAGAAAATAACAACAGACTCTGTTATGTAAAGTTTACAAAAATGAAGATAGAATCTCAAATTAAATTAAAATGTACAACTATATGTTCCCTAATCTATGAATGGTTCTGAACCATGTCAGAATTAATTTGTCATCATAGGACAATGGGAATATTCTGTAGTGGTTCTGCTGGCATGTTCAGATACTCATCTCAGATGCTGAATTTATGTAGTCTTGTTGCCAGGGGTTCAATATGGCCCAGCACTCCAGGTCCAGAAAGTTCTTTTTAGGGTTTCAGAGGATGGCAAGTTGCTTTCTCCGTCTTAACTCAGGGCTCATCACCAACTGGGATGGAGTATGTCTGCCCTTGAGAACACTGCATATGCTTAGGACAACTGGTATGACAACCTGGTAGGATCACCTGGTAGGATTTCGCTCAGGCAAGCACCATTGCTGTGTTAAAATTGGCCAGTTCCCCTCTGCAATTTCCTAGACAGGACCATCTTTGTCCAGGCTGGTCGGTCTGCTGGCTAGTGAGAGAATGCTGCTTACCAGAACCCTGCTTAATTTTTTCCTCCAGGGTTCTGTTTGGTGGCTTTAATTTGCCTACGTTAGGGATGGGGCACCTGAACTATTTTTGACATTACGTTCCATCCTCTAAACGCACACACAAACTGGCCGGTACGTGGCATTTTGATACCAGGCGATAAAAGAACTCCATGGTGGTTGCTGAGGTCAAAAGTCAAAAAACAATATACCGCGCTGCTTATCCGTTGGCTAAACTGTAATTATTCAGGGAAAAACCCCTGTTCCTTTACCGCGGTTTAAAAATTCACAGCGGTTTGCTAGTAAACCTAGATTAAAGAAAAAGGAATTTCAGAAGGAAATGGGAGATCTCCTGATGTGTTTTAACGAGTGGTAGATATTCTAAAGAATTTAAAGAGAAGGAATGTTTTGGTATGAGAAAAGATTGACAGAGAGAAAAGAAGGCGAATACACTTCGTGACATAGGCCCCCTTTTAAAAGTTATGCCTACGGCTAACTTAAGATGAGCCGACTATTCTCTTCTGTCTGCTAATACCTTCCTGTTTCATATCTCTTGTTAATTCAGTCCCATTGTTTCCTCTTTTTCCTCTGTCAAACGGTATGCCTGTAATCCACACATGGCTATCCGTTTCCTCTTCAATAAGTAGTTGAGGTGGGTTGAGCAAGCCTGCTCGCAAAAATATCCCTCTCTTCTTTTCTCCCTTATGGATCCTCCACTGAAGCTTGCCTCTTGGCAAAGAGCTTGCCCTAAAGCCTACACTCTGCTTACAACTGGATCTATAGCAAATAGTTTTGCGTGATGAGGTTGCCAACCTCATACACAACCTTATTTTAGTCATAGTACTTGACCTGCCTAAGGACACATACCTATCTCCCCAGGTATGAGAGCGTGTATGTTCCTCTATCGCTGTTTCTCCAGTGACAGAGAAAGATAAGTCTACCATTTGTTCTTGCCCACCAGGTACCAAGGAAATTTGGACCTGCTTCATTTTCTGATCCCAGAGAGTGGGTGAGGTTATCGGAACTGAGTGAAGACTAAGTGCTTGAGGGTCATGTTCCTCTACAGCCGTTTCTTCTGTGTTAACGGAAGATATTTCTGAAACCTGTTTCATCCCACCAGGTACCAAGAAACTATGGCCCGGCTTCACTTTCTGCACGCAGAGAGTGGGTGAGACTATCAAAACTGGTTCAGAATTAAGTGCACTGGGGTGGTCAATCCCTTTGCACTCTTCCAACTTTTCAGTGAAAATATTGGAAGAAGAATTAGGCATTGGAGTCTCCATAGCCTGTTCAGTCACGCCATCTCTGGATCGTGCTGAGTCTCCTAAGATGATATATTTCCCTCCTTGAGGTATGGGATAAATTCGTTCATCTAATATTGCGGCCTTTACTTTGCCGTTTACAAAGTTCGACTTAACTTCTACATAAGCTAAAGGCAAAATCATCCTCCTGTTGTTTACCATGGGTGCTGTTACCTCAACATCCTCTTCGTTGATTTGATCAGGGTCGATGACAGAGGCTGAGACACGGTTATCACACCCAAGACCTTGATAATACAAACAGGTGATTTGTTCTCCATTTACTGTGGCAGTCTCCACATTTTGAGAATCCCTGTATCCACTCCGGGCCTTCGTCAAGTTCCCATCCATGGTAGGGACCTTAGCTTTGTATGAAGTCTCTGGGATTGGGTCTCGGCGTCTGCAGTCTAACTGATGTAAGGTGGCCGACAGGTGATGTTCAAGAACATCCCTTCCCTTCCCATAGGTTAGCGTACTCCTTGTCTGTTGAGTGATCATATTTGGTTGAGCGATCCTATTTACCAGGTTGTTGGTGCGGTTGTTGTTGGTATGCCTGTTGTGAGTTTTTGCGTAGGATGCGAAAGGTCTCTTCAGATTATCAGCAGCGATATGCTTAATCTTGTTTTCAGAATAGTCTAGATGTCTCTGTTTAGATATCCTAGCCTCTGCTCTGTCTGAGCCTGAATTCTGAGACATAGACTTGGCTTCATGTGGTGCAGTTATATTTACCGCTGAGGGTGGTGTTGCAACTGGCAAAGGAGTGGCATGATGAGTATTCCTAGATTCAAGTTTATCCCTGGATTCCATATTTGTAGGTTGAAACTGAGTTTCCATTTCTTGCAGTTCTTCGTTACACTGGAGGGATTTTTCTTGTCTTTGTCTCTCATGTTCCACATTTTCTTCCTTGCATTTTGCTCTCCATTCGTTCTGTTGCCCCATTATGCTCATGAAACATTCTACCTGTTCCGAGACATAATTTTCCAGCAAACTTCCCGAGAAGCCACATAATTTTCCAATCTTATATGATTGCGCTGTCCATTTCTTCAGTCCTTCTATCTCATCCATTTTAACAGCAGTGGTTTTGCTGAGCGAGTATGAGATCTCTAACTCACTATCAAATAAATACAGGCCTAAATACTTTCTATAGCCGTAACTAAACTAAAGTATTTTAACAACCTATGTTATTTAAAACCAGCATACATAAAACATAACTTAAATATTAATTAACAATATGTAACTAATAACCAGCAGTACCACCAAGAATAGTTTTCACATCATAACTAAAATGGGACCCTAAGATGCAGCAATAGTGAATGCAGTCAGCGACTCATAGCTTGACTGCTTGCATCAGGACCAGCGAACCAGAGCTGATCAAGACCGTACTCCACCTCCACGTGGTGGTCCTGGAAACAGTCTGCAGCAGTGCAGTCTGGCTGAGCGAGTACGGATCGAAATGGGAAGGCAAACCCGGTCCCTAAAAATGCCGTGCAGAAGTCGGATGTGTCGATAATATCTAGAGGAAAATCTTCCAGACTGCAGGTTGAATGCACTGTCTCTCCTCGGGAATTAGTCCACTAGAAAACTTTCTTAAAAAAGAGAATTCTGGTGAAAATAACAGGATATTCTCTAGACGATAAATTCTTGATCCGAGATCCTACAAAGGAATATGTATAGTACATATATTTGGATAAGAGATTTAGTGCCCAGCCACGTTAAAAATATCCCGACCCAATAGTGTTTATTAATTATGGCTCTGCCCCCAGGGTGTAGATTTATGTTACTAAAACTACACAACCCATTTAAATATTACAAAGAAAATAACAACAGACTCTGCTATGTAAAGTTTACAAAAATGAAGATAGAATCTCACATTATATTCAAATGTACAACTATATGTTCCCTAATCTATGAATGGTTCTGAACCATGTCAGAATTAATTTGTCATCATAGGACAATGGGAATATTCTGTAGTGGTTCTGCTGGCATGTTCAGATACTCATCTCAGATGCTGAATTTATGTAGTCTTGTTGCCAGGGGTTCAATATGGCCCAGCACTCCAGGTCCAGCAAGATTTTTTTAGGGTTTCAGAGGATGGCAAGTTGCTTTCTCCGTCTTGACACAGGGCTCATCACCAACTGGGATGGAGTATGTCTGCCCTTGAGAACACTGCATATGCTTAGGACAACTGGTATGACAACCTGGTAGGATTTCGCTCAGGCAAGCACCATTGCTGTGTTAAGATTGGCCAGTTCCCCTCTGCAATTTCCTAGACAGGACCATCTTTGTCCAGGCTGGTCGGTCTGCTGGCTAGTGAGAGAATGCCGCTTACCAGAATCCCGATTAATTTTTTCATCTAGGGTTCTGTTTCCTGGCTTTAATTTGCCTACGTTAGGGGTGGGGCACCTGAACTATTTTTGACATTACGTTCCATCCTCCAAACACACACACAAACTGGCCGGTACGTGGCATTTTGATACCAGGCGATAAAAGAACTCCATGGTGGTTGCTGAGGTCAAAAGTCAAAAAACAATATACCGCGCACCCTATCCGTTGGCTAAACTGTAATTATTCAGGGAAAAACCCCTGTTCCTTTACCGCGGTTTAAAAGTTCACAGCGGTCTGCTGGTAAACCTAGATTAAAGAAAAAGGAATTTCAGAAGGAAATGGGAGATCTCCTGATGTGTTTTAACGAGTGGTAGATATTCTAGAGAATTTAGAGAGAAGGAATGTTTTGGTATGAGAAAAGATTGACAGAGAGAAAAGAAGGCGAATACACTTCGTGACACCAACATGGATACATGTATGTTTATCCGATTTTCAATTTGTTGAGCCGATGGTATATGAGTATGCAATGCTCGGTTCTGAGTTTGAAAACTTATCATTTGATGTCATCTTTGTAAGGATTAGTATCTCAGTTGTTTAAATTTACGATTTTATGCAACGGTTCTTTGTCCGTGGACGTAAACTCTGATAAGCTCTCTTGAATGACTGGCCAAATGCTATAACAAGTGCACAATCCAGTGGATACCAGCCCATTGCAACATACCAGGCAATGAGGAGACAGACAAACATGCTATGAAAAAAGGAGCGCGACAACTGTATGATATAGGGACAGCTTATGACATGGCAAAAACAACTATAAAAGCCACACTCAAGTCCAAAAGGGACAGACAACACCCATGCCATTTTAAAAATGATGCAGATCATCAGCCATCTAGGCGAGATCAAGTCATCATTTTTCGGGTACGCACTGGACACAACAGAATGAGACACCATCTATACCACAAGTACAGAATTGGTGCAACAGATCTCTGCACCTGCGGCACAGCCTGATGACAGCCGAACACCTGTTGCAGTACTGCCCAACATTAAGCAATGAACGGAGTAGCCATGTGGTAACAACCTACCTCACTCCATGAAAAACTGTTTGGAGATGTCAGGAACCTTGAGCTGACTATTGCCTTTATTAGAGTCATTAACGGGCAAGTCTGAAGTTGAACGAGGAAGAAGAAGAAGATGAAGAAACAGGGTTCTTCAGAGTTATAAAGAACCATTCCTGACATACGGGACTAAGTCATGCATAATTAGTAAACATATAGGACAAGCAGTAGAGGCCACAGAGATGTGGTTTTACAGAAGAAGAATAAAAATACCACGGATAGCTGAAAAGAGTAATGAGGATGTCCTGAAAGAGGCCAACGCGCAAAGAAAGCTTATTCCTTATGTTAGAAGGAAGCAGACCATTTTCTTTGGGCATGTTATGAAACAAAAAACGAAAGCTGGAGTATATCGTGACAACAGGAAAGATTGAAAGAAATAGACACAGACAAAGACAAATACCGACAAACTGGACAGTTTGACATCCTGGCGTGGGAAGAATTGATAAATATCCCTGGAGACAGGAAGTTGTGGAAGGACATGATCACCTAAGCCACAAGGCAAGGTATTGGAAGACAAAGAATTGCCTCTTAGTGGTAAATATATTTACTGCTTATTTCAAATGATCAACAGTTGTAAAATGGCATCGACTTTCATGGTTAGATCAAATTTAGGGGGAGAAGCTACGAGTATTATCATAAATAAGTGCAGTATTTTGATAAATATGCAAAGGGTTATTTAACAACAGTAATAGCTAAACATACCAGCACAATTAATGATACAGTGCTATTGGTTGCCACGGAAACGGCGGCCATATTGGATTTTTATCCTCTATTTCCTTTCGCTTAAAGCTTTTTGTTTCGTTTTTGAGTTATGAGCACAAAATTTGAAATGGAAGCTCACCACTGTATTTACAAATTGTTAACAGATTAATTTTTTGATAACTTTATTAGACTCTGAGATATAGAACTTTAAATTTTGTATCTAAAAATATCAACTCATTAAAAAAAATTTCACAACATTGTTTGCAATAAAACAAAACTTTGATAAGATATCAGAAATGGGATTTGATAAAAATGGTATTATCCAATAGAAGGTATATGTGTCTAATATCACTTTGGTTGACTAAGAAATAGGCAAGTTTTAAGAAGATTAGTATAAAAAAAATACAGATCTGAGATCTTCATGAAAAAGAACAATTTATTATGAAAATACAATTTGAAAATCAAAATACACTTACTTAGAATGTGCTCTGACAAATGATTTTGACATACTTCGTTTCAGGAGAAAATAAATAATCAAAACACAAGCTAATCCCAATTTTCATTTTTGCCCTGTTTTGACTTCAAATGCCCTGTCGCTCCTCTCCTAAAGAACTCTCTGGGGCTGACAGAGTTAAGGCAAGGAAAGAACCTAACAGACGTCACAGAACGCGAGACAGGAGAACGTGTAGGTTGTACTTTATAAAGAGCTGAACGGCACTGAATAAATTAATGGAAAGCGACACTCCCAGCAGCTTTTACGACTAATTCCCTTCACGACTGTCTGTTATTTCAAAGATAACAATATGTCATATGCAGGCGTTTTCCAAGACATTTTATCATCAGCATCATCAGCATCATAATCATCATCATTATCATCTTCATCCCCCTCTTCCTCATCATCATCGTCACCACCATCATCATTATCATCATCATCGTCATCACAATCATAAATATCATCATCATTCTCCTCTTCCTCAGCATCATCGTCCCCACCACCACCATCATCATTGTCACCACCATCATCATCATCAACACCACCATAACCATCATCATCATCACCACTATCATCGTCACCACCATCATAATCATCATCATCATCACCGTCATCATCATCATCATCATCATCATCAACACCATCACCATCACCACCATCATCATCGTCATTATAATCATCATTATCACCATCTTCCTTTGCGCTTCTTACAAAAACAACAGAAACACCACTGCGGCTGATGCTCTTGCGGGAAGACTACAGCCAGCATTCGCAACCTCTTGTAGTGGTGATTTATATGACAGTCTGTGCTGTACACAACCTCTTGTAGTGGTGATTTATATGACAGTGTTTGTTGTACACAACCTCTTGTAATGGTGATTTATATGACAGTCTTTGTTGTACACAACCTCTTGTAGTGGTGATTTATATGACAGTCTTTGTTGTACACAACCTCTTGTAGTGGTGATTTATATGACAGTGTTTGTTGTACACAACCTCTTGTAGTGGTGATTTATATGACAGTGTTTGTTGTACACAATATCTTGTAGTGGTGATTTATATGACAGTGTTTGTTGTACGCAACCTCTTGTAGTGGTGATTTATATGACAGTGTTTGTTGTACATAATGTGGTTGATGCTCCAATACACAACCTCTTGTAGTGGGGATTTATATGACAGTGTTTGTTGTACATAATGTTGTTGATGCTCCCACACACAACCTCTTGTAGTGGTGATTTATATGACAGTGTTTGTTGTACATAATGTTCTTGATGATCCCATACACAACCTCTTGTAGTGGTGATTTATATGACAGTGTTTGTTGTACATAATGTTGTTGATGATCCCATACACAACCTCTTGTAGTGGTGATTTATATGACAGTGTTTGTTGTACATAATGTTGTTGATGATCCCATACACTACCTCTTGTAGTGGTGATTTATATGACAGTGTTTTTGTACATAATGTTGTTGATGCTCCCATACACAACCTCTTGTAGTGGTGATTTATATGACAGTGTTTGTTGTACATAATGTTCTTGATGATCCCATACACAACCTCTTGTAGTGGTGATTTATATGACAGTGTTTGTTGTACATAAAGTTGTTGATGATCCCATACACAACCTCTTGTAGTGGTGATTTATATGACAGTGTTTGTTGTACATAATGTTGTTGATGATCCCATACACTACCTCTTGTAGTGGTGATTTATATGACAGTGTTTGTTGTACATAATGTTGTTGATGCTCCCATACACAACCTCTTGTAGTGGTGATTTATATGACAGTGTTTGTTGTACATAATGTTCTTGATGATCCCATACACAACCTCTTGTAGTGGTGATTTATATGACAGTGTTTGTTGTACATAATGTTGTTGATGATCTCATACACAACCTATTGTAGTGGTGATTTATATGACAGCGTTTGTTGTACATAATGTTGTTGATGATCCCATACACAACCTCTTGTAGTGGTGATTTATATGACAGTGTTTGTTGCACATAATGTTGTTGATGATCCCATACACAGCCTCTTGTAGTGGTGATTTATATGACAGTGTTTGTTGTACATAATGTTCTTGATGATCCCTTACACAATCTCTTGTAGTGGTGATTTATATGACAGTGTTTGTTGTACATAATGTTGATGATGATCCCATACACAACCTCATGCAGTGGCCATGTACGACACGCCTAATGGTATAATAGTCCTATTCTTTCCTGTGCCTCTCCTTAGACCCTGGGGGAAACTACATCAGACCCATCATGTTATGCAATCCCAAGATTGTTCTCTATCTGTCTTTTGAACATTCCCGTTGGGTAAAGAATTTCCATGCCCGTCTTCCTAAGTATATTCATCCAGTCTGTACCCTTCATCATCCCATGGAGCAGAGGGCCTTCAACAAATTCACACTAAATCCTCCTGTCACGTGTCATTCGTTCAAGGGTTTTTCATGTCATCTTTATACCCTTTCATGTCTGTCTCCAGTTCTCTTCTCCATGTGTTGTTGTTGTTGTTGGTATCCCTCGTTTTCTCTTACCCTGGATTGTCCGGAACAGTGACTTCCCTGTGATGCTATCAGTTGGTTTTTCTCAGTATATGTCCTATCACACGCCAGTGTCTTTGTGTTCCACTGCAGTAATTTTTTTTTTCTTCAGTTATCTTCACTCCCCTCTTCGCTCCTTTTGGAAGATGAAACTACCACTACATCTGGTCCTCTAGCAGGGAGCTATCGACCCAAACTTTCACATACGTTTGCAGCAGTGGTTTTCTTAGCAAATTGTTTTACATGATAAGGTTGCCAGCCCTATGCCCAACCCGCATAGTAGTCGCCTTGTACGACACGCCAGAAGGAGCATTAGACCTATTCTTTCTTTGTCTTTTCAGAGCCCCCGACCCCCCCCCCCCTCTCCCCGCACCCGAGAACAACACGCGACAATCTTTTTTCAGTGCTTCTCTTGAATAAATAAGTGCATGCACTGTGCCTATACAGGAAGTTGTCGAGAGACGTGATCGCCTACGCAACTAGGCATGGTACTTGAAGAAGATTATGACCCTGAAGTTGAAGTCACAACAGCAGAACCACTCATATCGGTTAATATAGAGCACTTCGCAACATTCCTACACATGACGTTCAACTTCTGACAATTCTTTAGAAATTTAATCTACCCCTTCGTTAGTAAGAATAACAACATTGATATTTGCATGACATCTTCTCTCATGTACTACATTGCATCACAACGGTGCTCAGTCTAGCTTGAGGTGGTTTAAGCATGACGTAGTGTACGTTTGATGTTATAACAAGGTAAATCAATGACTAGGGTAAATCTCGTGCGCTGCAACGTGTAATTTGTTTTATCCAGTTGTTGAAGGCAAAACAAATCGATGAGCGTTTGTGAGCGAGATAAGAGCGTTTAGAAGCAGTTTAACGACAATGGCTCTAAACTTAAAGTACTGGTAATGTCTAATTAGAGCAAACTGGATTTAACTCTTTGACTCTGGAACAACGCTCAGAGCGTTGGTCAGATTTGAGAGCTGTGCCAAAACAACTCTCTGAGCGTTGTTTTTAGCCTATCACGAATTAAAATTACGGCATATGGTCGCAAATAATTGCGGAGTCAAAGAGTTAAAATGTACGTAAATAATAAAGGAACGGATGATAAGAATCAGACAAGTGCCAGTGGAACAAGAGATGAGAAGAAGACGATGGAGATGGATAGGACACACTGATGGAACCTTACTTACTTACTTATTGGTTTCTCTTCTACCGTGAGGTGTTGAGGTTGGTAATTTTATTGTAATTCTATCGGCTGTCTTCCTCCTGGTGTTATGAATAAAATTCCTAACGTTTATGTCGATATAATAGGCAGCTCAACAGGGCTCCATTTTTGTTTATTTTATACGGAGTCACTTATTAATAAAGGTAGTGACGTCATGCCGATATGGTTTACTGGCAGAAGTGAGCATATTTGAAGCAGAAAGGAGGTGATCGTCTGACAGAGAGATGCGGCTTGGGTTTGGAAATGAGCGGACGTATGTGTTTTGAGCTTTTGCAGTATTCTGTGTTTTTCCTGAATTATTCCACCACCAGGACATCAATATACTTGGCTGAGGTGTCCTTGGCTTATTCTAGTACGGAAATGTGTGCCTATTTATAAAAATGTCCAAATGACTATATTACATAAAGTTTGAATGATTGCCGATGACCAGCGTTTGATAGGGAACGGATTGGACTACTATACAAGTATATTACTGCATTTGCCTTTGGGTCTATATATCTATTACCATGGAGCTTTTTGTCAAGTCGATTAAAATGCATATTTGTAAAATCGTGAAGGATGTGTTTGTCCGCTCAGTGCAGTTATGCTGATTTCGTGTTGTGTGACTGCCCCTACATTCTACTTGGCCACGGAAAACATCTCCGGAATATTTGTGACGTACGTCTAGTTCGACAAGTAAATTTTGCCTGATTTGATGGATGATTAAAGGGACTTTAGCTTTTCATAACATTAGAACCCCTGAACATTTGTTGTAACTTTTTGGTTTCGCTAGAGCGAACCGATTCCACCGGGACTCATTTAGTAGGCGGCATGAGATCTAAAGACACTGAGACGATCCCCGAGCAGAGAAGCTAGTTTCTCGCAGGTATTTATCATCTCCGCGCGAACACTAAACCGCTCGCAAGATGGACCAGAGCGGTCAGAAGAAAGGCACTGGGGGATCTCAGGAAGGACGGGCGACATGCTATCAAAGACAGTAGTGGTCCCTGAAACGATTTCGCATCTCGGTGTTAAACACGGAACCGATCGCAGTGGGAGCGAACGGGGAAAGCCGACGCAAGCAGCGAGCGAAGATACGAGAGGCCAGGGGCGGCTTCTCTCTTTGGTCTGGCGGTCAGATCCCCAAAAGTCTTCTGAGATCAAAAAAGCTGTCAAGTTTCTCATGTCCCACTCATCTTTCATTTCATTCTAGATATATACAGACCTCGTAGAAATACACTTTATCACTCGCTGGCCAGAACTTAACAGAAGCACTAGCTATATTTGAAATCTTGCTAGATTATCCCATGGATTTTATACATATTTGCAGTGAATTCTATTCTGTGCAAAGCGGTAATATATATATTGTGTAAAGTGATCAGTGGTCTAGTTCAGTCATTCTATTTCACTGGATTTTGTGTTAATTTAAATCTATTAAATTAAACCGTCTCAATAGTTCCAGTTGTAAATGTAATGATATACCTGCTATATTATTTCCAAAAGATAATAGATGTTAAATGCTTAAATTAACTTTTAAAGTCGCGAAGGAATTTATAATTAATAAATTTAGTTAAGTCATATATTTATAAGAGTGTGTTTTAACCACTAAAACTCGCGCAGTGTTTATTAAATACATAATTAAATACGCGAGCGTATATAAAATAGTCTTAACGGGAAATTCATCGCGCTTTAGAAGGTTATTTGTTTTTCGGTATATTACATGTCTTTTTTTCTTTCATACAGAGTGATCGTAACCTGTGCGATCCCAGCATTAAGAAAGCAATAAAGAAATCAATCTAAGCAAAGCAAAGCATAAACAGTGTGTAGAGTTCCCCTGACGCAGAACTTGTTGAGACTGTGTAAATTTTTAATCTTTGAGGCGATTCTATGTTTGGAATTCCGCTATCTAACTTATAGCAAAGAAAGCACACCCAAAGACAAATTTAACGCACCATCAAGCAAATTAAGTCGTAACGGGAAGAAGAACACTAGCCCGAGCTTTTGTTAGTTTACTGACCTAGAGAGAGAATTCATATTTTCCTGAACAGTGATGTGACTAGTTTTCTCACTGGACTTAAGCCATACCTCACGGATAAAGTGTACCAGCACGCGTAAGAATATTATTATCAGCGGCATAGTCAAATAGACCACACCATCCTCACCCCGGTATCAGAGACCGTGCCCTCCCATAGAAACCGTTATTAAGAAAAAAGACACAGTTACAGATTCATTTTCCAGCGATTACGGGATCCTTTTTATGTACTGACCGCCTATCCGCTAATCTGGAGCTAGAACTTGAACAAACACTCATACATTTAGTTTGAGGTGTAACTGCTGTTGTGTTATTCTATGGAGTGCAAGATTTTTTCACAATCGGTAAGTGAGAGCAAGACGAGTGAAGGCATTTACTAGCGCGTGTATGAATGACAGGAAATTAATTCTTTTGTGTAATCATTTTGTTAACTTGCTTACCTGGTAATATATATCTTTTCTGTATACCCTACATTGTTCCTTTAAGTGGGATAGTTGATAATTTGTTAACTCTGTTTAAAACCCCCTCCTTTTCATTTGCTTAGTAAAGGGAAGATTAATTGGGAAGAACAGGATTTCTTTCTACCACCTATACCTAATTTTGTAACACCTCTTTTCAGAGTAATTAACTTTACTGTTAGGTTAACTTACCTACGTTCCTGATAACTATCTATCTTTGGACTGGGTTTATCTTTGTCTAATAAGCGGGATGGGCTTAGTCGATACCAATCTTCTTCACCCCCTCCCTACCTTGTTATTTGCATTTTTCTGTAAATTTTGATAATTCTAGTTGTAAACAATTGATTATTTTAGTGAGTGTCTTTTTTAACTTTAATAAACATCATAAACTTAATCGTTACGGTGTTGGACTACCCAAAGCCCATAAAAATTCCCCTATTTGTTTAAGATAGTTGTATCCACGTCGTCTGTATGTTTGAAGCACCAAATCGGTGTGAGCGCAGATGTGTGTCTGGAAAACTGGCAAATAATTGTTTGACCAGGAGAGTGGAAGAGAAGATTGAGAGAAACGATTTGTCGTAAATAAGTCTGTCTTTACTCTCCTCCAGCACTCTGTGGAGCATCATATTTAATCTATACATTTCTATCACTGAGTTTTCACCATCATTGTACTCTCTAAACCGGACTACTATTTCTAAGACTCTTTCTCTCAAAATAAATTTACGACAATATTTGGCTGGCTCGCCGGGATAAAGATATTTTGAGTCTGATCTAAGTCTGGGTCTAACTAGATAGAGTGTGAGTGATCTGTCTTTGTGATTTAGGGAAATAAATAAATAATTAATTACACCCCTAGACAACGCCTTTTAGTATTTGGGTCGTCCACACAGCATATTTACAGGTTGTTTTCTTTCCACAGCAGTAGAAAGTATGGATAATCATAAATTTGGTTAGCTAAATTATCCTCTGGCGGAGTAAATTAATTTTTTTTCTTTATAAGATTTGCTGGGATTGCGTGATTGGTTTTACAGTCACTAAAGGTTTTTGAAGTTAAAAAGAGCTGAGCTTAGCTAAAGACGGATTGTTCTGATTTTTTAAAATTAAGTTAACAACGTCTCATCTCAATAATTGACTTCAGGGACGGAGTTTGTTGTCAGAGAATTAAAATTTTAGGGAATTTTTTTTTTCCTTTTAAATTGTTTTAATATAAATTTTTCTCGACTGTTAGTAAAAGTAGATTCTTTTCTAGTGTAACTTACAATTTTAGTGGCATAGTCGCTTGCGTTAAGAGTCTTAAGTGACAATAATAGCAGCGATAAGTTTGCACATTGCAAATAGGAGGTAACACAAGTAAATTTATACTTTGTGTTTTTTTTCTCGTAGCGAGTTTGAGTTTTTTCCCCTTCTTGTTCCATCTTACTATTCTCTAGTCTTAGAAGCATCCAGTTCTTTGGTATGGCAGAGAGAATTAGGATAAGATCCATTTTGAGACAGGAGGCGAAGGACTCAGGGTTAGAAGGAGAAGCCGTGAACCTGTTTGTCAACAAAGAACTTGAAAGATATGACGCGGAGCAAGAGAGGGCAGAGAGGAAGGAAGCACAGGATATAGCAGAGAAGAAGGAAGCAGAAGAGAGGGCAGAGAGGAAGGAAGCACAGGATAGAGCAGAGAAGAAGGAAGCAGAAGAGAGGGCAGAAGCTAGGAAGAAAGAAGCGGACGATCGTCAATTGGAGCAGAAGAAAATTGAGGCAGAGATGGAAGCTCGCAGGGAGAGAGAGAGAGAGGGAAAGACAGCATGAACTGGCGCTTAAGGCTTTAGAGAGTCGGGGCGCATCTACTTCAAATAACGGAGAGCCGTCTTCGCCCCAGTCTCAGTCAATGGACCTCTCCAGCACTCAATCTGCCCAATTAACTGCGATGTCTTTTGCTTTAGAGTCTTTTCCTAGTCCCAATGAGAAAATTGTTAGCTATCTAGAAAAATTCGAGAGGCTCGCAAATCTGTATGGGGTAGAGAGTTTCCGCTGGGCACTTAAACTCTAAACGTCATTAAAAAGTACTGCTTATGACGTATATACAAAGCTGGGAACCAACCAACATGATTACGACATGCTGAAGAAGGCCTTGCTAGAGCGGTTTGAGATGACCGCCCGAAAATTTCTGCAAATGTTCAGAAACAGCCGAAAAGAGAGCACGGAAACATTCCCACAGTTCTCTTCACGTCTCACGGGCTATTTGACAAAGTGCATTGAATTATCTGACCTACCTCTTACATATGAGGGACTACTTGAACTTGTTCTTGTGGAACAGATAAAGTCAACTTTGTCAAACGAAACCCGTAGATTTTTGGCTGAACAGGGCGCAGTCAGGTTTGAGGACATACTCAATAAGGCAGAACGCTATACCAATGCAATGGCCGAACTTCCCAGCACTAAACGTAAACCCACAGATGAGCCATCTCGTAAACAAAATCTAGAGCAGTCATCCTATTCCTCTAATTCCTCTCAGAATTATAACCAACGAGAAAATAATACCCAGAGACCTCCCCAGGAAAAATCGAAATTCTACAAAACCCGATACCCCCCCCCCCCCCCCCCAACAACAATTCTGATCAACCCACCAAGCCTACGTGGCAGCGCGGCCACCAAGGTCAAGGAAAAGGGAAGACCCCTACACCAGGAACGTCTGATCAGGGCAAACAAACCGGTCCAAACCGCGTCGGATGTTTGCATACAGCCTCGAAAGGTAGAGTCAATGTCAGTGATTCTCAACCTGAGGGGGACCGACCCTCAACTCGAGGAACTGTAATTTTGAATGGTACCTCAACTACTTGTCTCTTTGACACTGGACTAAGATTTAGTTGTATTGTCGCTAGGCACCTAGTCAAACCCGGTCAGGAGACAGAGGAAACCGTCAAACTTAGTGGAGTTTTCAGGAGTGATGCACCCAGGACGCTTCCTATCGCACTGGTAGAAATACACTCTGACTTTGTCAGAGGAGTTATAAAAGCGGCCATTATGGATGATCCTATCTACCCAGTTATCCTGGGATGTAGATATGTGTTTATTGGGAGACCAAAGGAGCCGATTGTGGCAGCGGTAGCCACAAGAGGGCAAGCCAAAAAGGAGAGGGAGCCTGCGCCAAATTTGTTGCCGAATGAACTGAAGGAGGCGCAACAAAAGGACCCTACTCTGGAGCCCTGCTTTAGAAAACTGCCCATGGCTAAGGACCCCAGACACAACGGAGACATCTTTTCTAAGGACGGCGTATTGTATCGTAGAACGGGCAACCCGGACACGGGGAATAACCAGCTCCTAGTACCGACGCAGTACAGAAGCCAGATTTTAGAAATGGGGCACTCTCTTCCCTTTAGCGGACATATGGGACAAAACGCCACTATTCAGCGAATAAAAACCCACTATTGGTGGCCAGGAATGAACTCTGACATTATCAGGTATGTGAAATCCTGCGCCCAGTGCCAACGGGTAGCACCAAAGCACTTGACACCCCCAGTACCTATGGGGCAAATGCCAATAGTGGGTACTCCATTTGAACGGGTTGCTGTCGACATCATTGGACCCCTGGAAAGGACCAAAAGAAGGCACAGGTTCATCCTGACCTTAGTCGACACTTGCACAATGTGGGCCGAAGCTGTACCGCTACCATGCATAAATTCCAAGCATGTCGCAGAAGCCCTCGTGCAAATCTTTACACAGTTGGGATTCCCTCAACAAGTTTTGACGGACAATGGATCCCAATTCCGTAGCCTGTTAATGGAGGAGATCTTTAAGATCTTGAGGGCCAAACATATCCACACAAGTCCCTACCATCCGGCCGGAAATGGGCTCGTTGAACGTTTTAACGGCACCCTCACCACCATGTTACGTAAGCTGGGTCAGGAGAAACCGGAAGACTGGGACCTATATATATCGGCTGCCTTATTCGCCTACCGAGAGGTTCCCCAAGCGTCTACGGGATTCGCGCCAGCTACACTTTTATTTGGCAGACCTATTAAGGGGCCACTAGAAGCCTTACTTCGGTCCCTGACAGACCAAAAGGCTGACGAGACAGTCGTCTCTGCAAGCAAGTATGTATCTGAGCTCAAGGAAAGGCTAAAGCTAGGATGGGATCTAGCTACTACCAACCTTAAGAAAGCCCGCGCTAAACATGCTAAAAGATACAACAAAGCTGCAAAAGAGAGAGAACTACAACCAGGGGAGAAAGTTTTGTTGCTACTTCCAACCGGAAGCAATAAACTTCGCATCGGATGGCAAGGGCCGTTTACCGTCCTTAAAAAGATCTCACGTACCAATTACAAGATCTCCATCAAAGGAAAGGAGAAGGTCTTCCACGTAAATCTACTTAAGAAATATCCGGAGAGACCGGTGCCATCCTCCGAGCATCTCCTGGCTGTCGCCATAGCAACGGAAGACGAGGAAGATGATGATGGTTGCATGGAGTATCCATTGCAACTCACAGAATCCTTTAAAGATGTCAAGTTCGGCGACAATCTCTCACCAGAACAACAAACAGAAACCAGGGCGCTACTAAAACAGTACAGTGAAGTCTTAACGGATGTACCTGGTCGAACAAATCTCATCGAATTTGATATGAAATTAACAAATGAGACCCCTGTTCGAACCAGAGTTTACCCCATACCGTACGCTAAAGCTGATGCACTTCGCGGAGAAATAGACACGCTGCGTCAGGCAGGAATTATCAGTGAGTCTACATCTCCTTACAGTTCGAGCGTAGTGCTGTTGCAGAAGCCCAATAAGGAAGTTCGGCTGTGTATAGATTATCGGCTGCTAAACGCTGTTACGGAATTCCAGCCCGAACCTCTCCAAACTGTTTCTGAGTTGTTCACCAAGCTTAGCAAGGCAAAGATTTTCTCCAAGATTGACCTCAGTGAAGGTTACTATCAAATACCAGTCAAGGAGGAAATTAAACCCTTGTTAGCTTTCAGCACTAGTGAAGGACATTACACATTTAATGTGATGCCATTCGGTTTGCATAACGCACCAGGAGTGTTCACCAGGATGATGAGGAAGCTTCTAGAACCTTTGCAAAGTCCCCATATCCATAATTTTATGGATGACATACTAATTGCATCGGAAACCTACGAAGAACATATTGCTACGGTTGCTATGCTCCTCAGGAGACTACAGGAAACTGGTCTCACAGCCAGACCTAGCAAATGTCTCATCGGGTTTGAACAGTTAGACTTCCTGGGGCATACTATTTCTCACGGATGCAGCTGGCCTATTAAGAAGAACGTGGAGAAAATAGTGGCAGCAAAAAGACCCCGAACGAAGAAAGACGTACGTTCCTTCATATCACTATGTGCATATTATCAGAAATACATCCAGAACTTCAACGGACTGACAGCACCTCTGACTGACCTCACTAAGAAAGGGCGTCCGGATAAGGTCATGTGGGATCAAAAGTGCGAACACGCATACAGCACTTTGAAAGGACAGTTGTCTGCATACCCCATTTTGAGGTTGCCTGACCTCAAGAAACCTTTTGTATTACGGGTCGACGCGTCAGGTCAGGGCATCGGGTCAACACTGCTTCAAGCCGATGACAGTGACCCAAACATGCTATTTCCAGTTGCCTATGGCAGTCGGAAATTAAATACAGCGTAGTCGAAAGAGAATGCCTCGCTCTGATTGACGGTATCAGACGCCATCATGAGTTTCTATATGGTACATCTTTCACGGTGCAAACAGACCACGCTCCGTTAGCATTTCTTGGTGCCAATAAAGAATTCAACGCTAGGATCATGCGATGGGCCTTATTGTTAGCTGTTTATTCATTCAAAGTGGAATATATTCCGGGAAGACAGAATGTCGGGGCTGATTTCCTGAGTAGAAACTGGTCTACAGAGGAAGAAGAGAAAACTATAGATACCACTCATCCTAAAATCACCAACCAGGGCACCTCCATTCTCAAAAAAAATGAAACATGAAAAATGGTTTCATGTCTAAAAGTGGGGACGATTGTGACGTACGTCTAGTTCGACAAGTGAATTTTCCCTGATTTGATGGATGATTAAAGGGACTTTAGCTTTTCATAACATTAGAATCCCTGAACATTTGTTGTAACTTTTTGGTTTCGCCAGAGCGAACCGATTCCACCGGGACTTATTTAGTAGGCGGCATGAGATCTAAAGACACTGAGACGATCCCCGAGCAGAGAAGCTAGTTTCTCGCAGGTATTTATCATCTCCGCGCGAACACTAAACCGCTCGCAAGATGGACCAGAGCGGTCAGAAGAAAGACACTGGGGGGATCTCAGGAAGGACGGGCGGCATGCTATCAAAGACAGTAGTGGTCCCTGAAACGATTTCGCATCTCGGTGTTAAACACGGAACCGATCGGAGTGGGAGCGAACGGGGAAAGCCGACGCAAGCAGCGAGCGAAGATACGAGAGGCCAGGGGCGGCTTCTCTCTTTGGTCTGGCGGTCAGATCCCCAAAAGTCTTCTGAGATAAAAAAAGCTGTCAAGTTTCTCATGTCCCACTCATCTTTCATTTCATTCTAGATATATACAGACCTCGTAGAAATACACTTTATCACTCGCTGGCCAGAACTTAACAGAAGCACTAGCTATATTTGAAATCTTGCTAGATTATCCCATGGATTTTATACATATTTGCAATGAATTCTATTCTGTGCAAAGCGGTAATATATATATCATTCATCTCAGCCCGTAACCCGTCATGGGTCGTAGGGGTGCCATGGTGGAAGCATCAGCAGACAGGGTCCTCCACTGCTCTCTATCCTCAGCAATGCGTACAAGTGTGGAAAAACCGTGTCCTGCCCATTCTTTGATGTTATCAGCCCAGGATTTTCTCTGCCTTCCTCTTCTCCGTTTACCTTCGACTGTCCCCTGAAGGATCGTTTTCGAAAGGGAGTCATGATGAGTTACATGCCCAAACCAGGCAAGCTTTCGATGTTTCACTATTGACAAAAGTGGTTCTTGGTGGCCTGCATAGGTGTTTATCTTCTCTCTAACATAGACATTTGTTTTGTGCTCTTTATAGCAAATGCGCAAAATTCTTCTATAACATTTATGCTCGAAAGCCTGAATCCTTCGCTCCGTATCTGCAGTGAGTGTCCAGCTCTCACACCCATACAAGAGAATAGATAATACAAGTGATTTGTATAATTTGATCTTCACAGGAAAACTGATGTTACTTTTCCAGATCACATTCAACTTTGTCATGGCAGCTGAGGCCATCTCAAGTCTTGTCTTGATTTCTTTACTTGATCTTCCATCACTACATATATATATATTGTGTAAAGTGATCAGTGGTCTAGTTCAGTCATTCTATTTCACTGGATTTTGTGTTAATTTAAATCTATTAAATTAAACCGTCTCAATAGTTCCAGTTGTAAATGTAATGATATACCTGCTATATTATTTCCAAAAGATAATAGATGTTAAATGCTTAAATTAACTTTTAAAGTCGCGAAGGAATTTATAATTAATAAATTTAGTTAAGTCATATATTTATAAGAGTGTGTTTTAAAACCAATCCCAGCATTAAGAAAGAAATAAAGAAATCAATCTAAGCAAAGCAAAGCATAAACAGTGTGTAGAGTTCCCCTGACGCAGAACTTGTTGAGACTGTGTAAATTTTTAATCTTTGAGGCGATTCTATGTTTGGAATTCCGCTATCTAACTTATAGCAAAGAAAGCACACCAAAAGACAAATTTAACGCACCATCAAGCAAATTAAGTCGTAACGGGAAGAAGAACACTGGCCCGAGCTTTTGTTAGTTTACTGACACAGAGAGAGAATTCATATTTTCCTGAACAGTGATGTGACTAGTTTTCTCACTGGACTTAAGCCATACCTCACGGATAAAGTGTACCAGCACGCGTAATAATTTTATTATCAGCGGCATAGTCAAATAGACCACACCATCCTCACCCCGGTATCAGAGACCGTGCCCTCCCATAGAAACTGTTATTAAGAAAAAAGACACAATTACAGAGTCATTTTCCAGCGATTACGGGATCCTTTTTATGTGCTGACCGCCTACCCGCTAATCTGGGGCTAGAACGTGAACAAACACTCATACATTTAGTTTGAGGTGTAACTGCTGTTGTGTTATTCTATGGAGTGCAAGATTTTTTCACAATCGGTAAGTGAGAGCAAGACGAGTGAAGGCCTTTACTAGCGCGTGTATGAATGACAGGAAATTAATTCTTTTGTGTAACCATTTTGTTAACTTGCTTACCTGGTAATATATATCTTTTCTGTATACCCTACATTGTTCCTTTAAGTGGGATAGTTGATAATTTGTTAACTCTGTTTAAAACCCCCTCCTTTTCATTTGCTTAGTAAAGGGAAGAACAATTGGGAAGAACAGGATTTCTTTCTACCACCTACACCTAATTTTGTAACACCTCTTTTCAGAGTAATTAACTTTACTGTTAGGTTAACTTACCTACGTTCCTGATAACTATCTATCTTTGGACTGGGTTTATCTTTGTCTAATAAGCGGGACGGGCTTAGTCGATACCAATCTTCTTCAACCCCCTCCCTACCTTGTTATTTGCATTTTTCTGTAAATTTTGATAATTCTTGTTGTAAACAATTGATTATTTTAGTGAGTGTCTTTTTTAACTTTAATAAACATCATAAACTTAATCGTTACGGTTTTGGACTACCCAAAGCCCATACAAATTCCCCTATTTGTTTAAGATAGTTGTATCCACGTCGTCTGTATGTTTGAAGCACCAAATCGGTGTGAGCGCAGATGTGTGTCTGGAAAACTGGCAAATAATTGTTTGACCAGGAAAGTGGAAGAGAAGATTGAGAGAAACGATTTGTCGTAAATAAGTCTGTCTTTACTCTCCTCCAGCACTCCGTGGAGCATCATATTTAATCTATACATTTCTATCACTGAGTTTTCACCATCATTATACTCTCTAAACCGGACTATTATTTCTAAGACACTTTCTCTCAAAATAAATTTACGACAATATTTAACAATACGACGACGTATCACCTGGCTTGGTTCCATACTAGTCCTCGGTCCTTCAAAGATTGTCTAATGTTGTCCTCCCAGCGGACTCTGGGTCGTCATGGGGGTCTGGATCCCTGGCTCTTTGTTTCCCATGCTTGTCGTGGTAGCCGATCTTCTCCCATTCTGCAGACACGGCCAAACCAATATCAGTTGGGACTGTTCTACTTGGGTCTGCAGGGGTTGGGTTTTTAGGCCTTGACGTAACGTCTAGTTTCGGACCATGTCTCTTCTTGTTACTTCAACCACCTTCCTTAGATACCTCATTTCTGAGGTTTTGATCTGGCTTTTGTTGGTTGTAGTCATTGCCCATGACTCGCATCCATAATACGTCAAGACTGGGACATAGGTGGAGCGGTATACAGCCATCTTCGTCTTCTTACCATCTTCTCTTTTGCTGAGGAATCTTCGATTTATGGCTTGAAAAAGTCTCCCAGCTGCTGCTCTTCGGGTAGCCAACTCTTCTCTCATGCCTTCCTTCCGGTCTATGACAGCTCGAAGGTATTTAAAGTGGTCGACCTGCTCCAGGACCTGTTCTCCCAGCTTAATCTAATGTCTTATTTCCTCTCGTGACATCACCATGGTTTTTGTTTTCGATCTGCTTATGATCATCCCTCTCTTCTCCAGCTCTTCCTTTCAGACTTGCAGGTTGGATTGAAGACGTGCCTCTGATTTAGCATTCAGGGCAACATCATCAGCAAATGTCAGCTCTGAAGTACAGACCTGTCTCATCTTCCAGTACCCCACTGAATACTTTCTTGTCCTCTCTTTACATGCCTTGATGACATCGTCCATAAGGAGCATGAAACGATAAGGTGACAGGATATCACCTTGTCTTACACCAGTGGTGGTCCTGAATTCTTCTGACTTATGGTTTGCCGTCCTCACATAATTTCTGCAAGAGTCGTAGAAGCTCTGTATAATATGAATCAGAAGTGATGGAATGTTCTTCCTTGCCAAACAGTTCCAGAGTTTGTTCCAGGGGACCTTGTCAAATGCCTTTTCCAGATCTAAGAACCAAAGATGGATATCACTCTTATACTCAAGAGCCTTTTCACTCACTGATGGAACCTGATGATAGCATTACCAGACTGTTCTTGTACTGGAATCACTAGGGTAATAGAAGCAGAGGTAGATCAACAAACACGCGGAGAAGAGCCTGGGAGACAGAAATGAAAATGATGAGGACATTAAAAAAACTACACGCTGATAGCACGTGACAGGATGAGTTTGCATAAATTTGTTCAAGGCCTATGTTCATTGGGTAAGTGAAGGGTGATGAGTGAATGAAATAATAAAGGAAACTGCTTGTCACGAAATATGTTCGTTCTCTTTTTGTGGTCTTCACTCCTGTCCGACATTATTAATATGCCATTCCATTTACGAGATAATTCTTCAGTATTCGTTGTTTTCTTTTTCATCCTTCAATGTTTTCTAATCACATTTTGTCACACCTGTCATCCACCCCTCTATCCTGGTTATTTTCTCATTTGGTATCGGCGACGTGTAGTCAGGGCCGGATTAAGGCCAACTGATGTCCTAAGCACAACCCAACAAAGGTGCCCCGGCCCTTCCAGTGCTTAACTGGAAAGACATTAAGATTCCGTAAGTGCTGATGGTGAAACAAGAGATTGAAAATTCAGTTTTCTTCCAGGCCAGACAGCATAACTATATTAAATGAACAGTTTTTTTCAAATTTTATTTAACACTAAGTTGCAGTAATCACTATAAGCAAATTATTTACTTATAACTAGGGAAACACGGCCTATAAAGACAATTACAAAAACATTCGATTACAGTCAAGTCTGGTGTAGCAAAGATAATTTTTGCTGGGGAGGTTAAGATGTTATACCTAACAAGAAAGATAGTTGTGTCTGTGTCAACTGTGTGAGGTCAAGCACATGTAGGTCCCTGACTCTAAAAAAGATGATGATGATGATAATGATATATATATCAGGGAACCTAACGCTACCTCCCTAGATCTCACACAGTCCGTATTTTGATTCTAGTGGCTGGTGTATGATGTCTCTAGTGTCTAGGGGTGAAATGAAGATGATGGTACATCAACACAATACACTTTAACTCACTATAAGAAAATAAATAAGACTGTGGTTAAAGTTTTCTTTTAAAAATTGGAATGTTTTTTCTGTGTACAATTTAATCTGCCTGTCCCGCCATCTCTTTTGGACAGGTCTGTGAAAATGAGGAAATATATTTACATATAATGCTTTAACTAAAAAATTATGGACTCTTGGTCCTATGAATGTAATGTTATTATAGAGTTCCTGTAGGTATATTCACAGACTAAAACTTTAATAACTGCTAGTGTTAGTCATTGGTTATGAGGAGCTGTTGTTTTCGTCATTCCCCATATAATTCAGTTTTTTTTTTTTTAAGAACCAGTTTATTATGCTTACATATAACGCGGAGTAACCACATCTCCTTTTATATGATTTTTCTTTTCATATCTAAATTATAACTCTCTAGGCATGTTGAAGAGTGTTCATGGAACACTGAGGCTTACTAACATCTTCCAATACAAATAGTTAATACAAAATCATAAAAATAAGCAACAGTCAAATACAGTTCAATGTGAGGACTCAATAATGTTTGCTCCCGGCATGTCCTTCACTTTTCCCCATAGCAGTATCTAACTTGTGCAGTTTTAATCAAGCATGTAAATACATAAAGCATTCTTACCACTAGTTCAAAGAAATATGTCACAAACAACGTTGACTGGCAAAGAATATGGCCTCAGTTTTGCTCTGCCTCGTCAAGATTGTGAATTAGTAGTTAATTTTACAATTTATCACATCTGCTCTCAACGTAGTTGTTTGTATAAAATTTTCTAGTCAAATGGCCACGAGACCACTATGCCTCTTGCCAATATCTATTAGAACCGACCAATGAAAGCAGGCACTACTAAATAATTTTGAATTTAGTTTGAAAAAACAAAACAATTCCAAACAAACTATGTGCCTCGTAGTCCATTGGTCAGTCTACGTTAGTTATGCCAATAGAAAAAGATGTTTAGTTTTTGTTAACACTTTCCTATCCCCCCTTTACTCCTATACTCTTATACCAACCAATAGGATTTGAATTACTCCAATGCCTCTTTTTTAAACTAGCGTCCCCAATAACGTTATGTGTAACGAGCAAGAACAACAGTCTGTCCGTCCAAGCGTTCTTAGACATATAGTATTTTCTCAATAACTTGGCTAATACTTGGACTACCATATTTTTTAAAACATATTTTTGCTCAGGGGACACTAAGCTATTCTACTATATGATTTTTATGGTCAGTTTCATTATGGTTTAGATTTTTCAGTTTTGTCACTGTCAATCGTCAAATATAACTTTTACACAAGTCGGCCATCTTCCCCCCCCCCCCCCCCCCCCCCCCCCCCCCCCCCCCCCCCCCTGTCTCTATCATTTTTCTCACTATTCAAATAACCACTAGTTTGAGTGACGTCAGAATATTACCGCTAGGAGGAAGTGGAAAACTATCTGTGTGTTTGTCTCTGCTGGCTTTGCCCACAGCGTGTATATATTAAAGAGACCGCTTGCAGAGCAAAGAGGGGTTTTTCAAAACTTTGGTAGTGTTGGCGTTATTAATTACAATCGTCTCGTTCTTACTACTGGGACATGTCTTAATTATTATAAATTTTAGTGTTAAAGTTAACATATTACGTTAATTCAAACGCCAGTTTGGTCACACAGTTGGCAAATCGTTAATTACAAGCTTTTTCCGCCGTTTCGTGCAGCAGATCGGCGAGATGTTAAAATGTTTTTTGTACGTTTCTAAACCGAAACTAAAAGTATGTTAGATTTTACGGCGGGTCATTATTTAAGCATTTCCACTGCACAAAAGGCAGCGCTCTACTGGCGTTGAAGATGAAAATAGTCAGACACCTGAGAGCTGGTGTATTTTTTATTATAGGACTAGAATCTTACTGAAATAAGCGATTAACTCACAGATTTCGCTACATCTGGCAGTGAAAGAGTTGAGAGTTAAGGGCATAATAGCATGGGGAAAAACTCTGTGGTGCCCCCTTCCCTTGGTGCCCTAAGCACATACTTATTTTGTTTAAAGGTTAATCCAGCCCAGCGTGGAACGAAGGAGTGAATTTGCCACACTGACTTTAGGTTATCGCCAGCTCCAGACGGGGTAAAAGTCTTCACTGACCGACATTCCTATTGTTAACAGAAGACTTTTTTATCTAGGGAGATACACGAAACTATGTTGTCCTTTGGTAAGGTGCTAGTTTGCAAAAATGACGTGCCCAAATACACGGTCGATGACAATCTTGGTAAATATTTAAATACGGACAGTGATGTACTACTTCCGGCAGATGGACTGTGTTGTGATAAACAAGTACAAGAAATTAACATCTTGGAGGAGATTATAAAGTTAGATCTGTGAAGTAGTGAATTGTAAACATGACACATACCAACGAAAGTGGCAAGACCACATATGGTTATACAATTGGAAAATTACATCTTACGTTGTCATGTAGTAACGTTCTACACGAGAGGGATGGGGATAAACCCCTACCAATATCAGAAGCTTTGATGATGTTATCAAAATGATGGGCATGAAAATGTTAAGACAAACTGCTCCTGGTTGGACTTCTCCTCTAAAAAGGAACCTAGGAGCATATGAGGAAATTTTCGCTTATATGCAACAGCGTTGTAAGGCTATTTCACTGACTTCCAATTGTTTCGAGAAGAGATCATAGACAGCCAGGAACACGGAATATTAGGACCCAAATATAGGACAGGCCACAGGACTGGACGTGAATTCTAAGATTAGAAGAGAGTAACCCCAGAGATCTCACTTTGCGCCGTATGTTGTAAGATCTAACTTTAAGTGCTCTCAGTTAGACACCTAACTAACCTGAAATAGACGGCATCTTAAATTAGTTGCCCAACAATATTCGGACGTTACCTGTGCAAAAAGAGTGTGTTAGCCCGAAAAACTCGTGGTAAGTTGTAATATGTACCTTTTATCATTTTATATTTGCATTTTGACATGTATAATTTGCTTGTGGATGTAAAGTGGCATTTCAATTATCAATTTGCGCTGTCCGAAAGTCCTTTCATCTGACTCACTGGGGTTAAAATAAACGCTCAGGGAATGTAATGTCTGAGGAAGATGAAGGGGTAGATGGAAGCGGAGGGCGACTGATTTTCATATCAGGGAACTCAATACTCAAAAGAGGAATTTGTTTCCCTCTTAGTTTGTGGTACAAGTTGCCAGCAGTCAACGCAAGACACCTCATCAAACGGTCTTGAAGACGCTTGACTTGACAGCCTAAGCAATTACCTTGGCCTTATGCAAGAGACGTACTGCCTCCACTACATTTGACTATTGTAGTGAAGTACAGTCCAAGGCACCTATGGAAACAAACAGCGAATGAAGCAGACGCCAACCGACTTACACTGGAAGCTAAGTGGCATAACAGGGCAACCAATAGAAGTTCCACAATTTTCATGTTCCACCACAATGATCAAAATATCATCGCTTCTTTTCTTCATAAACAACTTTAGTAATGTTACATTGTTAATCCATAAGTGATTATTAAACTTGTTTATCTGTAACTTTAAAGCTATGATGGATTAATCACTCTTGAGTTAATTGTATGTCTGCACCCATATGAAATATACTGTTTTAAATGCATAAACATAGAGAGCTATAAAAATAATGTTTTTCTGAATCCGCTTCAGCTGGGCGCTCAGAAAAACGAGCGAAAATATATTACTTCACAGAAGCGGTTGGATAATACTAATGTTCATGCCAGCTTAGAGGATGTCAATTGTTATGCACGCTTTTCTTTAAAGTCCTGTGAGACTCCCTTAAATAGAAGCATCATTCTTTTATTTTTATCTCTGCCAAGAGAAATCTTGAGCGAAGGTGACACCTTTGAAGACCATTGTCATTATACTCTAAGTTTGGCTATTGTTAGACCACTACTGCAGAGCAAGGGAGACAATACCATCACAATGCTGTAAAACTGATAAGGATAAAGTGATACGTATGAAGTCAGTTTTACAAGTGAATGTTTCACTATCAGTCAATACCCTTTAGCTCCACAAGGAGCATAGGTCTTCAAAAAAACATGCCAAGTCCTCCTGTCACGTGCCATCATCATCCTCAAGTTCTTTCCACGTCTTCCTCATCAATTTCTATTCCAAAATTCTCTTCTCTATGTTTTTATTGGTCTACTTCTGGCTCTCTGACCCTGGGGGTTCCAGATAAAAAACGGTCATGTAATGCTATCAACATGTCTCTTCAATATGCGTCCTATCTATCTCCAGCGTCTTCTTCTCATCTCTTGTTCCACTGGTATCTGTCTGGTTCTTGTCTTCAGTTCCACATTGGCGACCATTTCAATCTTTCTGTTCATTCTACGCACGCACCCATTTATGAAAGTCTATACCTTTTTTTGGTTCTTGCTCTTTATATTTCAGAGCCTTAAAATAGGACTGACTTGATATTTGCATTGAAGATTCGTATTTGTGTGTAAATGATACACTAGGAACACAGGATACTTCGAGGTCTACCCTTTGTCAGACAGTCATAAACATATAACAAATATTATACATATTGACAGGTTAAGTGAAATGGACAAAGGATACTGCGATAACATGGAAAAAAATAAAACAAAAAATAAGAAAAGATGGCGCGACACTGACAGAAGAAAATGAATAAAGAACAGAGACAACGTGGGGCTAAAGTGAAACTATATAAGAAAGGACAAATATAGAACAAGAAAGAAATAGCAAAGAAAAGAAACTAACAAAAACGGAAAAAAAATGACAAATTAGAAAATGAAATAGCTAAATTTAAATCATATAATAGAAGGGCATGATTCGAAAACGCTAGCAGCACGTTTCTCCGCAACAGCAGGAAGTGATAAAAAGATTTAGAAACGTCAGGAAATTAACTTAACTGAATGGGAATAAAATAGAGCCAGTTTTATAATTAGCAGTGGTTTAAAAAGTTTAACCCATGAAGGCAGAAAACTGGTGACACGCGTTATAGAATACGCTAAGATGGCATGTTATCTCATCATTCAGAATAAATGTCCACAGAAACCACTGCTTCAGAGAATAGAAATGTTTGATGCTGGTTTGTTACAAAACAGGTGGGGGGGGGGGGGGGGGGGGTTCCTTGCTCAGTAACTAGCACACAGGAAAATGATGATGCTGATGAGGACAGATTCTTTATATCCAACCCATTATAAACCAATCACCAAAGGATTTCAAAAAACGAGGTTTTCTGGGCTGGCAACCCCATCATGTGAAACTGATGCTATAGAAAGAACGGCTGTAAGAGCATGTATATGCTTGGTGTAAGCGTCTTGGAGACAATGCTGCAATGTTGATTCCATCCATGCAATGTTGATTCTATCCATGCAATGTTGATTCGATGCAATGTTTAGCACATGCGTTAGTGCAGGATCTAAGAACAACTACAGTGCTGGATCCATGCTCCGTTAGGAGCGCCAAGGAGAAAGAAAAAAGAAGATTTTAAATGAATAGTTATTAAAGATTCCAAACGGTGAACGGTGCCTTAATTGGCTGTGTGCGGTGTTCCCGGAAAAGGGGCCTCCCAGATTTGGGACAAAGTCCCGTCTTGGTTCTGATAACGCTCACTGGTGCAACAACCTCACTCCACTATTGGATGTACATGAGGTATATGATAGGAAACTCTTTACAGAGCGATACAACAGGAAGCAATCTGATCATCAGAAGAGTCCCCCCATCCGACAAGTGTTTCGGCCCGATTACTCCTTTACACTCTAAGGGGGGCGGGCCCACTTGGGTCATGACTCCCAAGCGTCTCAGCTTCCTGTTGTCTTGTATCGAAAATGAACCCATTTCACTTACGGTAGCAACTTCATATATATATATATATATATAGGCGTGAGGTGGCAGGGATGAAAACCCGTAAACATTGCCTGCTGAAATTGGATGTGTCGGGCCGAAAGGCGCAGAAAGCGCAACCTAGCTGTCAACCTTGACGCAACGTACTTACGGTTCAAAACTAACGGTCAGCATTGTAAGACAGAGAAATGGCTTAGAGTAAACGCAAACAACAACAACAACAATAGTTAATGAAGATAACAGATTTGCAACACACATGAGATAACATACAACAAGATGACACGTCTATGATGCTTGTGAGATAGTATGTAATCACATGACACGCTAGATATATACGTAATATAGTTTTTATGAAGATTACACTGCAGTGATAGACAACAATAAAGATAACACCCTAGTGATACATGTAACATAGAATACATGTTACTGATACACAGAGCAGCCTTAAGGATTTTTCACGATTTACGAGATCTCATGTTGAGCCTTCCACTTCCCCCTTTTTCCCCGTGCAGTACTGTATGTACTCTTACGAGACGCAATTTCATGCTATTGAATTGGGTCACACTATAATTTCTACAACTTATGTTTATTGTAGCATTTTACTAAAACTTAATACGTTTATGTCTTTTAAAATCTTCTTGTAGGTGATTATTGTTCTTTATTTCTGTTGAATTACCGATGAGCTGCTGTTTTTGAAAAATAAGCAATATAGGCATGTAGGAAAAGGATTAGTGTCATAGGCGAGACCAGGTTATCATTTTCCGATCACGTACTGGTCTCAATAGGTTGAGGTACTATCTATATCACAAGTACAGGATTGTTCCAACAGATCTCTGCTCTTGTGGCACAAGCCCCATGACAGCCGATCATCTGCTACAGTCCTGCTCAACTAACAGCAGTGAACGGAGTGGTATGTGGCAACAACCCACTTCTCTCCACGAAAAACTGTTTGGAGATGTCAGGAACCTTCAGCTGACTACTGCCTTTTTTTAGAGTTATTAATGTAGAAGTTTGAGGGCGAACGAAGAAGAAGAAGAAGATAAAATAAAACAACTGTTAACATTGAAATATTCAGTTTTTGTCTTGTTCTTTTGAAATTTTAATGTTTTTCTTTATTAAAAACAAAAATACAATAAAATACATTTCGGCGCCTGCCTCAAGTTGGTGCCCGGGGCAGCCGCAGTGCTCATACCTCCCAAGATATACTAGGTAGCTTCAAAAAGGTCCCGGAATTTGTGTATTGTCCAATACCATAATTACCGCCGTAAGGTACTTTGGTCTGTCGGTCTGTCACACTTTGCACACCGCCATTTGCGCACTTTTTTCTATTTTCGATAGAGTACATTAACTTTCAAGCACAGTTAAAGGGGGTGGAACTGTGTTTGAAAGTTAGACAATACCATTGTATTGTTTCCCCTTATATTTACTCTCGCAAAAATAGCAAAGTGTGACGGTGTGCATTAAATCAACAGACAATCAAGATACTCTTCTGTCCAGTTTCATTCGGGAAACGGATTTAAATCATCATTTTTCTTAAAAATAACCTAAAATTTAAGTTTTCTGATTGTTTCTTGGAGACAAGTTTAATTTAAAGTATTGCAGACTTATTATTATGGATCAGAATGATAAGATGGCTAAAAGGAAGAGACGATCGCGTCATTCACTGCGAGCAAGCGAGACTATAGAAGAAGCAGCAATGTATTACGTGTAACAGAAACAACACACTATAATTAAAAACCTGCCAATTTTGGCGGGTTGTTACTAGTACAGAAATAAGTAACAATACAATTATTTACACCATATTTCCTTCACAATTGTTCCCTTCGGCAACTACACACTTTTGCCAACGTCCATACAGCTGTTGGAAACATTCCTGGAACCCATTCTTTGACACCTCTCTCAGCTGCTTTGTCGCATTGGTAATAACGTCCTCAGCATTCTTGAATCTCTGCCCTTTTCAGTGTCGGTTTTAGGCGAGGGAACAAGAAAAAATCAGGCGGTGCCAGGTCGGGAGAATATGGAGGATGTGCCAGGGCAGTCACATTGTGCGTTGCGAGGTACTGCTTCACCAGTTGGGATCGATGTGCTGGCGCATTGGGATGCAGCAGAACCCAACCGTTTGTTCTCCATTTTTCTGGGCGTTTCCTTCTGATTGCATCTCTTAGACGACGGAGGATATCAACGTACATTTCCATGTTAACCGTTCGGCATTCAGGAATGAATTCATGGTAGACAATACCCTGGGAATAAAAAAAAAAAAAAACTTCCAACATAACTTTTCCTTTGCTCTTGTCCAAACGAAATTTCTGTGTCCGGGAAGATGAGGGTGATTTCCATTCAGAGGGCTGACGTTTTTTTCTGAGGATCGTACAAAAAACACCACGTCTCGTCTCCTGGGATTATGTTGTTGAGAAAATTGCTATCTTGATCAGCCACAGTGATTAGGTCTCCTGCCAGTGTCAATGTCGTTTCTTTCTGTTCAGGAGATAACATTTTGGGAACCATGTGTTGACAATGGAAAAGCTCCTGGTCATGATAACTTAAATGCAGAGCTATTTAAGACAGACCCAGAGCTAGCAGCAGAACTATTAGAACCACTATTTGCACAAGTCTGAAAAACAGGGACAACACCAACAGAGTTGAGAAAAGTATTAATTGTCAAATTGCCCAAGAAGGGAGATCTTGCAGACTGCAATAATTGGAGAGGAATTACTCTTCTCTCAGTTCCCAGCAAAATACTAGGCAGGATAATTATACAGAGAATCTCAAAAGCAGTAGACCACAAACTGGGGAAAGAACAAGCAGGATTTAGAAAGAACAGAAGATGTGTAGATCATATATTTACCCTCAGGAACATTATAGAGAAGTGCTCAAAATGGCAAAGACGGCTGTACATTAATTTCGTTGATTCTGAAAAGGCTTTTGACAGTATACATAGGGACAGTTTATGGAAAATACTGAGGGCGTATGGAATTCCATTATATACTTATTATGTTCGCAAATATTTTGTAATCAAAGTATTTCCTTTTTAAGTGCTTAAGGAGAAGTCATTTTTGAGTTACTTCCCTTGAAAGTAGTTCCGTCATCTTCGATCGGACTCCGCGGACGAGTCTAGGCCTACTGCGATTTATTCTTTGGCTGGGTAGGAATAGATTGTTCTTGCTTCAGTATATCTATGGCCTGAATTTATACGTAGTGTTTGTATGAGTAGGACGAGTCTGTCTTATATATGGATATCTTTACATTTCTAAGTCGAACTATGTTGGTTGTCGCTAGAAAAGGTCAAAGGCTATGCAGCGGAAGTATCGCTAGCAAGGGGGTGTGATTCATGGCCGTCATCCTGTCTGGATGTCGAATTTTGTTGTAGCAGGCCTATCGCCGAAAAAGTGATCTATAAGTCAATGGGGAAAAGTGATAGTCATTTAGACATGTTGTATGTACTTTACCCCAGTGTTTATTCTCTTTTGCCAAGGAATGGCAAAGTTATATTTCGCATAGAAAGGTAAAACCACAATTTATTATGAACTTGGGCTTCGCCATCGTTGTTGATAAACAGATGCACAGTGGTACTTTTGAAAAGAATATTTATTCAAAGGAAGACGACATTCCTATATATCAACACTAGATTGTATGATATTATTCAATCACCTCTATGAGAGAAGCTATGAAGAAATGAGGACATTTAACGAATGACCAATTTTGGGTCTGGGTCCTATAGTGAGTGAAACTCACGAGAGAAGAACAGCCATGTTGAAATTCATATACTTTGTATTTATCGAGTGAGAAAAAGGGATGCCTGTACTATCGCTCGATGAACCAAGAGATCACCGCTACATGTGAGAACCCATGTCTGGGATTCCTATATCTTTATGGAAAATATATATATTGAACTTTACGTGAAGGGATATTCACTAGACGAGGTTAGGTCTAGGAGCCTTCCTATATATTGGTTATGGTCTGACGTGCCCAGTCAGTAAAGCCAGATGATTTACATGATGGAACTCTGAATGCTTATTTACGAATGCTCCATTATGATATTTGCCAAGCATGAATGCTAACTTAAGATGATATTCCTGTGATCAACATTATGCTGTCTATGTCGACATTTGTTCCTGTAACCATACACGTACTGTCCAAGTGTGCGTCCCATTAAATGTTATAAAAAGACCACCGTAGTTCCAGTACTTCTTGAATTCGAACAGTGTGAGTATGAGTGATGTACTACCAACCTGTCAACTCTATCGAATCATGCTACCATTCGCGTTCTGACATTCACATACACACTCATTGTTTACACTCACATTCTTGTCGGAGCCTCATCACGTTCCAGGACAAGATAACCTGTATGACCAAAACTGTGCTGGGTTTAATGAGTTGACAATCGTTACACTTTACTACACCAGTCCCAACATCTACATTTATCAACTGGTGGACATTCACGTCATTTAACAAATAAAGCGTGATTCAACAACTAGTAGCCAGTATGAGTTAACAACTAAACAGAGTTTAACAACTGGTGTGCCAGCTTCCTGGGTCAACCTGCACAGTGACCATATTGAGAAGTAAACTACTGAGACCAGACGTTCCTTGGGGTCTGTTACGACACACAAATACATCAGCAGTACAACTCTACAGTGATGTCAGCGTGACCTGTCCTGTCGACAGTATGCGGTAACTAGGTCAGCGTTTGTTGACATTTGGTTCGTTGGACATTTGCCATACAACTGACAGTGTTACACAGCAAGCTTGGTTGAAACATAGAACATTACACATCAGGACTGGAGAATATTTGACAGTGTTTGCGAAAGGAAATGTTATTGAACTGAGAAGTCCTACATCGATTGTTATCATTCACATCAACGATGGAGCTTCTATTTCTGTGTTGAATTTAAAATAATTAGACCAGAAGTATTTGTTTAATAAAGTACCACAGTACTGTACTATTAGGCAGTGTAACTGAGCCTTCTTTACAACACATTCTTTCTGCAACACTCTATTTACATCATATTGCCATACTATTTATGCAATTATGTATTTATGTTTAAATATTTATATGTGATATTTGTTTGTATCCAGCGGGTTGTTGTTTTGGTTGGGCGGTGTCACACAGCAGAGTATCCCACGTAATAGAGGGTCTGATGTGTGCGTTTCTATAGGTGCAATTTTCTTGATTGAAAATTTGCTGCGACAGCTGTTGCTATTAGTGTTAGCTGTGAAGACTGTACTCATTGTTGTTTTTGTAATATTCCTCTGTTCTTTAGTTTGTTTTGATTTGTTTGTAATTTGTTGGTCTACCCTATTCTATCTTTCAGTTCTATTCTCAATTTATATTTATATACTGTGGCGTTATTTGTATTTGTTATCCTCTTGCGGTTTATCTTTTATTGTTTTCCCATTTCATTTATTTCATTTCCGCAAATGTTTTCATGTTCTCCTGTATAACTGTTTTGTTTTGTGCCTGATCGACATACACTATTTAAAATATAGTTGATCATATAAATTGATGTACAAGAATCAACTGATAGTTAATTGCTATTACTAAAGGTACACAGTTGATGATATAAAACACTATTTCTGGTGCACTGCACTTATATTATAGAGTGAACCAGCAACTTATAGCTGTTATTATATAAGGATTTATACAAGACCTTTGTAAGGCTTGTTTCCCACAGTGATTGGGATAGTTAAGTACTATTTTCCACAGGTTAAAAAGTTATCATACAAGGTCTTTGATTAAGACTAAGAAAGTGAATTTATTTACTTTTGCAAATTACTGATCTTATTAGACAAGATGTCTACATTAGATTATTTTATCACACAAGGCAAGGCTCTTGATAAGACTGGTCAGCAATTAGAAGAATGGGCAGTTGCTCAATATGACAAAGCATTAGCTGCTGAAGAAAGAAAAGCATTGATTGAGGAGAAAAGATTAGAAGCTGAGGAAAAAAAATTACAAAGAGAGTATGAACAAAAGAAATTGCAGATACAGACTGATGAAAAAAGATTCCAGATGGAAATGGAAAAAGAGAAAAGAAAAGATGAAGCTGCTGCAGAAGAGAAAAAATTACAAGCTGCTGCAGAAGAGAAAAAATTACAAGCTGCTGCAGAAGAGAAAAAATTACAAGCTGCTGCAGAAGAAAAAAGATTACAAAGAGAAGCTGAAGCAGAAGAGAAAAAATTACAAGCTGCTGCAGAAGAAAAAAGATTACAAAGAGAAGCTGAAGCAGAAGAGAAAAAAGCAATAAGAGAGCATGAACACAAAAAAGAACTTTTAGCATTTGAGTTAGAAAAGTTAAAGTTAACAAACATAAGTGATGGTAATCAAGCATCTGGTGGTAATGGTAAACCCTTTACTTACAAGGTCAAGGTACCAGCGTTCAACCCTTCCAGTGATGACATAACATTCTGGCTAAATAGATTTGAACGCTCGTGTCGA
Source organism: Oreohelix idahoensis (assembly GCA_024509875.1). NCBI lineage: Eukaryota > Metazoa > Mollusca > Gastropoda > Stylommatophora > Oreohelicidae > Oreohelix > Oreohelix idahoensis. Next base: position 128,761 of record JAMPIV010019157.1, read on the forward strand.
GCACATAATGTGGACAAATCACAATATGCTAACCAGTTATCAGAAAATCTGAAAGGTGATTCTCTGACTAGTTTAAGTTTGGTTGAAGAGGCTGACAAAGATAACTATGATGTTATTAGGGCAGCCTTATTAAAGAAGTATCAGTTGTCTGAAGAGGGTTATCGGAAGTTGTTTAAGACAATGGTGCCTGAGGCAGGTGTAGAATTCTCAGAATTCATTGCAAGGACACGTCTTACATTTGATCGTTGGATTGAGCTATCCAAAACAGAAAAGACTTATGAAGCCCTTATGGACTTGATACTCAGAGACAAGATTATGTCAAGTATAAATAAACCTTTCCTCGAATTCTTACATGAGCGTAAACCTAAGTCTCTAAAAGAAATGGAACAATATTGTACCCAATACGTCACTGCACATCCGGACGTAGCTATTAGCAACAGTAAGGTTAAAGAAGGTATGCCAGTTGCTTCTGCAACACCATACAACCCTAATCACTCTCACAAATTCCAAGGACCTCAAAATAGGTTTAATAAAAAAGGTAACTATTACAGTTATCAGAACCAAGGTAACCAATCATTTCAGGGTTCTTCTTCGAATACCTGGAGAAGAGCTGACAGCCCTCGATTCAGGGGTGGTCATAATTACAGGAACTTTCGCAAAGGAAGTCATTCTAGAAACTATCCAAGTTTTCCTTCATGGAGACAACAAGATCATAATTACAGAGATACTCATTATAATGAATATGATGATAGTAACCAAAGGAGCTATGATTCAAACCCGAGTAGAGGTTATAATAGTGGAAACAATGATAAGTACAGAGGCAATAATAACAGAGGTAGAGCACAATTCAAAAAACATAAAGCTCATTACCAGGCGAACTCTGCACAGCAAGAGTCCCACGAAGCCTATAAACAAAATAAAGATAATGATGACTCTAATAATATGGCATGTGCCGCTTTTGATTTTGGGAGAGCATCTCAGTGCCCCCAATGCAAAACATTATTTGAGCCAACCACAGTGTCTACTTTAAGCTGTGGGCATCCTCTTCCCGCTCTTCCTGCGTCAATCGCGCATGATGGGAGAGGTTCTCTTGTCTTACACAAAGGTTTAGTAAATGACAATCCAGTCTCAGTACTTTTTGATTCTGGATGCACAACTATTGGGGTTAGGCAGTCACTCATAGATCCTTCTCATTCTACAGGCAAAGTAGTCAAATGCGTAACATTTGGCGGCACCATAGAGAAATACTCTACCGCTATCATTAGGATTGCTACTCCTTTCTTCACAGGAGATGTACACGCATGTCTTTTGCCGAATCCGATCGCTGATCTTATCATCGGTCGCATTCACGGAGTCAAAGAATGCACTCCGGAGCAAATTTCCGTTTGGGAAAATCAAAATATGCAATCTGCTAATGCGGTAGTCACTAGAGCTCAAGCTCTCAATATGCCTGAAACTTCATCTGTTGAAGATAATGAAGTGCATAACCAAGATGATCCCTTGGTAATTTCTCGTGACTCGTTTATAAAACAACAAGAAGAAGATCCGACTCTTAAGAAATTCTTCACTCTTGTAACGAAAGGTGATCCGAATAAAGATTCAAATTGTAAATCTTGGATTACAATGAAGAATGGCGTACTTGTACGTATGGTGCAAGACTCCACTAAGTCAAGTCATTCTCAGATTCTTGTACCCAAGAATTTGAGAGTTAAGATCTTACAACATGCACACGACTCTCAGTGTGCTGGTCACATGGGTTTTTCCCGTACAAAGTCAAGAGTTCTTGCGGCTTTCTTTTGGCCTTTTGTGAACAAGGACATACGGATCTATTGTCGATCCTGTAAAGTATGTCAAGAAGTCAAATCCAAAGGTCCTCGTCATGCTGCGCCTATTCAGGCTGCAGATATTCCTATTCGTCCATTCCAGAAAATGGCGATAGACATCATTGGTCCATTCAAGATCAAATCTGCTAGAGGACATCAGTTTATCTTAACGTGTGTAGACATGTGCACACGTTGGCCAGAGGCTATCCCTCTAAAGAGCATTACTACCGCTGACATTGCAGATGCTCTTTGGCTTATATTTTCTCGGCTGGGATTCCCCGGAGAAATATTATCAGATCATGGCACCCAACTGATATCGGATACCATGTCTCAAGTAATGTCTACTCTACAGATAGAGAGATCTTTGAGTAGCATCTATCATCCTATGTCCAATGGGATGGTCGAGCGACTAAATAGAACACTTAAGAACTTATTAGGGAAGATAACTGAGGATCATCCTCAAGATTGGGATAGGGTTTTACCCGCGGCCCTCTTCGCGTACAGAGAGGTCCCCAATGAACATACAGGGTTTTCTCCCTTTGAACTTGTCTTTGGCGCGCGACCGCGCGGCCCAATGTCTTTGCTGCATGATCTTATAACAGCTGACAATATTGACGATGACACAAAATCTTCTTACGAGTATGTCATCGCGCTGAGACAAAAGATTATCGAAGCATGCAAATTGGCAACGTCCTCTTCTGAATTTGCTAAGCAGAAGGCAAGACAATTTGCTAATAAGAAGAGAACTTTACGACAACTTTGTCCTGGTGACAAAGCATTTGTTTTGCTACCTTGTCGTGAAAATAGACTCCTTATTAGTTGGAAAGGTCCGTACGATATAATATCGAAAATTTCAGATGTTGACTACATCGTCGATATCAACGGGAAGCATAAAACCTTCCACATCAATATGCTTACGGAGTTCCATGAACGTCCTGACTATCTACAGCCTATTTTCCAGGCAACGGACGATTCTCATGTCAAACATGGTCATTACTCATCACTGTCTGTAATACAGGATGAGGAAACAAGTTTTTCGGATGTTAATCTTCCGCTTCCAATGATCCCACTTCATTCTAGTGAATCATGGAAAGACGTTACTGTTTCTCCTGATTTGTCTCTAGGAGAACGGCGACAAGTTTCGTCTATGTTACAAACATTTCAGGATGTCCTCACTGACATCCCTGGACAAACTCATGTCATTGAGCATGACATTGTTCTAACTGAACATACTCCAATTAGGGTTAGACCTTATCCTATCCCTATACATTTCCAAACACAGGTTGAAAAGGAGTTGGATGAAATGATAGATTTACAAATAATCGAACCATCCACTTCTGCATATTCTTCGCCGATGGTTATTGTTCGAAAAAAAGACAATAACATACGTCTTTGCGTTGACTATCGCAAATTGAATCAAGTTACGAAGTTCGATGCTGAACCTATGCCTTTACTAGAAGAGCTACTTACTCGTCTTTCTAAATCGCATTTTTTCACTAAACTTGATTTGTCTAAAGGATATTGGCAAGTTCCATTATCCGAACGCGCCAAACCTCTTACCGCTTTCTCTACTCCCAGAGGCCTTTTCCAATGGAATTTTATGCCTTTCGGCCTTATGAACGCACCAGCTACATTTGTACGCATGATGCGTCGAATCCTATCGTATCGGTCAGATGTCATTGCTTATCTAGACGACATCTGTCTTTTCAGCGATACTTGGGAAGATCACTATTCAGGGTTAGTTGAATTATTATCAACTCTGCGTGAGTATAACCTGACAGCAAAACCATCTAAAGCTTGTATTGGCTTTAGCGAAATTGCTTTCTTAGGCCATCGAGTAGGTCACGGTTTCTTGAAGACAGAAGACCATAATATCACTAAGATACTTAACATCTCTATCCCTAGGACTAAAAAGCAAGTGCGAAGTCTTTTAGGTCTCATACAATTTTATGGACGTTTCATTCCGAATCTGTCCTCTATCATGGCACCTCTCTCTACACTATTAAAGAAAGGGTCGCCTAACATGGTTCACTGGTCTCATGAATGCCAATCTTCACTAGAGAAGATCAAAACTATGTTTTCATCACCACCTATTTTAGTGTTACCTACAACAGATAAGACATTTGTTCTTCGTAGTGACGCTTCATCCACTGGGATTGGAGCGGCACTAATGCAAGAGTACTCTGGAACTCTGCATCCTGTAATGTATATATCCAGAAAACTTAATGCTGCAGAAAGGAATTACTCGGTTTTAGACCGTGAATTATTGGCAATGGTTTGGTCAATTCTCAAACTCCAAAGATTCCTTCTGGGCGCGCATTTCGTAGTGGAAACTGACCAAAAAGCTCTTACGGCTATCCAAAGTAAGAACTTGAAGAGCTCGAGATCAACTCGATACGCAATCGCTCTTCAACCTTTTCATTTCTCGGTACGAGCTATCCGTGGTTCAGAAAATGTGATGGCGGACATTCTGTCCAGATGCCCACATGATGCCACTTAACTGTTAAATATTGGATCTTTTTAATATGTATAACTTTACAACAGTTATTTTTTGTTTCTTTACTAAGATACACATTTGTAATTTAATAATAGAATGATGGTATCGCTACTTAGCGGTTTATTGATGTTTATTCACCGCTGTTCTTTGATGATGATTGTTTCTTCATAAATCATAAATTTAAGATTATAGTGTGAATTTTTGGTATGCATTGTATAATTACCAGAATTGTATTATACGTACATCACACCTTCCTGGAAACATTTATTCGTAGAGAAACAATTTCTCTCAGATTTTGAGATATATTCTCACCGGTCATATTAGGAATTATAGTTATTCCTGATATTTTCATCTGCGCAGTATTCTTGCGTTGTGAGCCTATTCTACGTGCTCCTAGATGTATTTAAAAAAAAAAATAAAATTTTTTTTTTTTTTTTTTCCCGGGAGGTGTGGTAAGACTGTAAAGGGCAATTTTTACTATCTTGCAATATAATACATTTATATACTTATTATGTTCGCAAATATTTTGTAATCAAAGTATTTCCTTTTTAAGTGCTTAAGGAGAAGTCATTTTTGAGTTACTTCCCTTGAAAGTAGTTCCGTCATCTTCGATCGGACTCCGCGGACGAGTCTAGGCCTACTGCGATTTATTCTTTGGCTGGGTAGGAATAGATTGTTCTTGCTTCAGTATATCTATGGCCTGAATTTATACGTAGTGTTTGTATGAGTAGGACGAGTCTGTCTTATATATGGATATCTTTACATTTCTAAGTCGAACTATGTTGGTTGTCGCTAGAAAAGGTCAAAGGCTATGCAGCGGAAGTATCGCTAGCAAGGGGTGTGATTCATGGCCGTCATCCTGTCTGGATGTCGAATTTTGTTGTAGCAGGCCTATCGCCGAAAAAGTGATCTATAAGTCAATGGGGAAAAGTGATAGTCATTTAGACATGTTGTATGTACTTTACCCCAGTGTTTATTCTCTTTTGCCAAGGAATGGCAAAGTTATATTTCGCATAGAAAGGTAAAACCACAATTTATTATGAACTTGGGCTTCGCCATCGTTGTTGATAAACAGATGCACAGTGGTACTTTTGAAAAGAATATTTATTCAAAGGAAGACGACATTCCTATGTATCAACACTAGATTGTATGATATTATTCAATCACCTCTATGAGAGAAGCTATGAAGAAATGAGGACATTTAACGAATGACCAATTTTGGGTCTGGGTCCTATAGTGAGTGAAACTCACGAGAGAAGAACAGCCATGTTGAAATTCATATACTTTGTATTTATCGAGTGAGAAAAAGGGATGCCTGTACTATCGCTCGATGAACCAAGAGATCACTGCTACATGTGAGAACCCATGTCTGGGATTCCTATATCTTTATGGAAAATATATATATTGAACTTTACGTGAAGGGATATTCACTAGACGAGGTTAGGTCTAGGAGCCTTCCTATATATTGGTTATGGTCTGACGTGCCCAGTCAGTAAAGCCAGATGATTTACATGATGGAACTCTGAATGCTTATTTACGAATGCTCCATTATGATATTTGCCAAGCATGAATGCTAACTTAAGATGATATTCCTGTGATCAACATTATGCTGTCTATGTCGACATTTGTTCCTGTAACCATACACGTACTGTCCAAGTGTGCGTCCCATTAAATGTTATAAAAAGACCACCGTAGTTCCAGTACTTCTTGAATTCGAACAGTGTGAGTATGAGTGATGTACTACCAACCTGTCAACTCTATCGAATCATGCTACCATTCGCGTTCTGACATTCACATACACACTCATTGTTTACACTCACATTCTTGTCGGAGCCTCATCACGTTCCAGGACAAGATAACCTGTATGACCAAAACTGTGCTGGGTTTAATGAGTTGACAATCGTTACACTTTACTACACCAGTCCCAACATCTACATTTATCAACTGGTGGACATTCACGTCATTTAACAAATAAAGCGTGATTCAACAACTAGTAGCCAGTATGAGTTAACAACTAAACAGAGTTTAACAACTGGTGTGCCAGCTTCCTGGGTCAACCTGCACAGTGACCATATTGAGAAGTAAACTACTGAGACCAGACGTTCCTTGGGGTCTGTTACGACACACAAATACATCAGCAGTACAACTCTACAGTGATGTCAGCGTGACCTGTCCTGTCGACAGTATGCGGTAACTAGGTCAGCGTTTGTTGACATTTGGTTCGTTGGACATTTGCCATACAACTGACAGTGTTACACAGCAAGCTTGGTTGAAACATAGAACATTACACATCAGGACTGGAGAATATTTGACAGTGTTTGCGAAAGGAAATGTTATTGAACTGAGAAGTCCTACATCGATTGTTATCATTCACATCAACGATGGAGCTTCTATTTCTGTGTTGAATTTAAAATAATTAGACCAGAAGTATTTGTTTAATAAAGTACCACAGTACTGTACTATTAGGCAGTGTAACTGAGCCTTCTTTACAACACATTCTTTCTGCAACACTCTATTTACATCATATTGCCATACTATTTATGCAATTATGTATTTATGTTTAAATATTTATATGTGATATTTGTTTGTATCCAGCGGGTTGTTGTTTTGGTTGGGCGGTGTCACACAGCAGAGTATCCCACGTAATAGAGGGTCTGATGTGTGCGTTTCTATAGGTGCAATTTTCTTGATTGAAAATTTGCTGCGACAGCTGTTGCTATTAGTGTTAGCTGTGAAGACTGTACTCATTGTTGTTTTTGTAATATTCCTCTGTTCTTTAGTTTGTTTTGATTTGTTTGTAATTTGTTGGTCTACCCTATTCTATCTTTCAGTTCTATTCTCAATTTATATTTATATACTGTGGCGTTATTTGTATTTGTTATCCTCTTGCGGTTTATCTTTTATTGTTTTTCCCATTTCATTTATTTCATTTCCGCAAATGTTTTCATGTTCTCCTGTATAACTGTTTTGTTTTGTGCCTGATCGACATACACTATTTAAAATATAGTTGATCATATAAATTGATGTACAAGAATCAACTGATAGTTAATTGCTATTACTAAAGGTACACAGTTGATGATATAAAACACTATTTCTGGTGCACTGCACTTATATTATAGAGTGAACCAGCAACTTATAGCTGTTATTATATAAGGATTTATACAAGACCTTTGTAAGGCTTGTTTTCCCCAGTGATTGGGATAGTTAAGTACTATTTTCCACAGGTTAAAAAGTTATCATACAAGGTCTTTGATTAAGACTAAGAAAGTGAATTTATTTACTTTTGCAAATTACTGATCTTATTAGACAAGATGTCTACATTAGATTATTTTATCACACAAGGCAAGGCTCTTGATAAGACTGGTCAGCAATTAGAAGAATGGGCAGTTGCTCAATATGACAAAGCATTAGCTGCTGAAGAAAGAAAAGCATTGATTGAGGAGAAAAGATTAGAAGCTGAGGAAAAAAAATTACAAAGAGAGTATGAACAAAAGAAATTGCAGATACAGACTGATGAAAAAAGATTCCAGATGGAAATGGAAAAAGAGAAAAGAAAAGATGAAGCTGCTGCAGAAGAGAAAAAATTACAAGCTGCTGCAGAAGAGAAAAAATTACAAGCTGCTGCAGAAGAGAAAAAATTACAAGCTGCTGCAGAAGAAAAAAGATTACAAAGAGAAGCTGAAGCAGAAGAGAAAAAATTACAAGCTGCTGCAGAAGAAAAAAGATTACAAAGAGAAGCTGAAGCAGAAGAGAAAAAAGCAATAAGAGAGCATGAACACAAAAAAGAACTTTTAGCATTTGAGTTAGAAAAGTTAAAGTTAACAAACATAAGTGATGGTAATCAAGCATCTGGTGGTAATGGTAAACCCTTTACTTACAAGGTCAAGGTACCAGCGTTCAACCCTTCCAGTGATGACATAACATTCTGGCTAAATAGATTTGAACGCTCGTGTCGAGCACATAATGTGGACAAATCACAATATGCTAACCAGTTATCAGAAAATCTGAAAGGTGATTCTCTGACTAGTTTAAGTTTGGTTGAAGAGGCTGACAAAGATAACTATGATGTTATTAGGGCAGCCTTATTAAAGAAGTATCAGTTGTCTGAAGAGGGTTATCGGAAGTTGTTTAAGACAATGGTGCCTGAGGCAGGTGTAGAATTCTCAGAATTCATTGCAAGGACACGTCTTACATTTGATCGTTGGATTGAGCTATCCAAAACAGAAAAGACTTATGAAGCCCTTATGGACTTGATACTCAGAGACAAGATTATGTCAAGTATAAATAAACCTTTCCTCGAATTCTTACATGAGCGTAAACCTAAGTCTCTAAAAGAAATGGAACAATATTGTACCCAATACGTCACTGCACATCCGGACGTAGCTATTAGCAACAGTAAGGTTAAAGAAGGTATGCCAGTTGCTTCTGCAACACCATACAACCCTAATCACTCTCACAAATTCCAAGGACCTCAAAATAGGTTTAATAAAAAAGGTAACTATTACAGTTATCAGAACCAAGGTAACCAATCATTTCAGGGTTCTTCTTCGAATACCTGGAGAAGAGCTGACAGCCCTCGATTCAGGGGTGGTCATAATTACAGGAACTTTCGCAAAGGAAGTCATTCTAGAAACTATCCAAGTTTTCCTTCATGGAGACAACAAGATCATAATTACAGAGATACTCATTATAATGAATATGATGATAGTAACCAAAGGAGCTATGATTCAAACCCGAGTAGAGGTTATAATAGTGGAAACAATGATAAGTACAGAGGCAATAATAACAGAGGTAGAGCACAATTCAAAAAACATAAAGCTCATTACCAGGCGAACTCTGCACAGCAAGAGTCCCACGAAGCCTATAAACAAAATAAAGATAATGATGACTCTAATAATATGGCATGTGCCGCTTTTGATTTTGGGAGAGCATCTCAGTGCCCCCAATGCAAAACATTATTTGAGCCAACCACAGTGTCTACTTTAAGCTGTGGGCATCCTCTTCCCGCTCTTCCTGCGTCAATCGCGCATGATGGGAGAGGTTCTCTTGTCTTACACAAAGGTTTAGTAAATGACAATCCAGTCTCAGTACTTTTTGATTCTGGATGCACAACTATTGGGGTTAGGCAGTCACTCATAGATCCTTCTCATTCTACAGGCAAAGTAGTCAAATGCGTAACATTTGGCGGCACCATAGAGAAATACTCTACCGCTATCATTAGGATTGCTACTCCTTTCTTCACAGGAGATGTACACGCATGTCTTTTGCCGAATCCGATCGCTGATCTTATCATCGGTCGCATTCACGGAGTCAAAGAATGCACTCCGGAGCAAATTTCCGTTTGGGAAAATCAAAATATGCAATCTGCTAATGCAGTAGTCACTAGAGCTCAAGCTCTCAATATGCCTGAAACTTCATCTGTTGAAGATAATGAAGTGCATAACCAAGATGATCCCTTGGTAATTTCTCGTGACTCGTTTATAAAACAACAAGAAGAAGATCCGACTCTTAAAAAAATTCTTCACTCTTGTAACGAAAGGTGATCCGAATAAAGATTCAAATTGTAAATCTTGGATTACAATGAAGAATGGCGTACTTGTACGTATGGTGCAAGACTCCACTAAGTCAAGTCATTCTCAGATTCTTGTACCCAAGAATTTGAGAGTTAAGATCTTACAACATGCACACGACTCTCAGTGTGCTGGTCACATGGGTTTTTCCCGTACAAAGTCAAGAGTTCTTGCGGCTTTCTTTTGGCCTTTTGTGAACAAGGACATACGGATCTATTGTCGATCCTGTAAAGTATGTCAAGAAGTCAAATCCAAAGGTCCTCGTCATGCTGCGCCTATTCAGGCTGCAGATATTCCTATTCGTCCATTCCAGAAAATGGCGATAGACATCATTGGTCCATTCAAGATCAAATCTGCTAGAGGACATCAGTTTATCTTAACGTGTGTAGACATGTGCACACGTTGGCCAGAGGCTATCCCTCTAAAGAGCATTACTACCGCTGACATTGCAGATGCTCTTTGGCTTATATTTTCTCGGCTGGGATTCCCCGGAGAAATATTATCAGATCATGGCACCCAACTGATATCGGATACCATGTCTCAAGTAATGTCTACTCTACAGATAGAGAGATCTTTGAGTAGCATCTATCATCCTATGTCCAATGGGATGGTCGAGCGACTAAATAGAACACTTAAGAACTTATTAGGGAAGATAACTGAGGATCATCCTCAAGATTGGGATAGGGTTTTACCCGCGGCCCTCTTCGCGTACAGAGAGGTCCCCAATGAACATACAGGGTTTTCTCCCTTTGAACTTGTCTTTGGCGCGCGACCGCGCGGCCCAATGTCTTTGCTGCATGATCTTATAACAGCTGACAATATTGACGATGACACAAAATCTTCTTACGAGTATGTCATCGCGCTGAGACAAAAGATTATCGAAGCATGCAAATTGGCAACGTCCTCTTCTGAATTTGCTAAGCAGAAGGCAAGACAATTTGCTAATAAGAAGAGAACTTTACGACAACTTTGTCCTGGTGACAAAGCATTTGTTTTGCTACCTTGTCGTGAAAATAGACTCCTTATTAGTTGGAAAGGTCCGTACGATATAATATCGAAAATTTCAGATGTTGACTACATCGTCGATATCAACGGGAAGCATAAAACCTTCCACATCAATATGCTTACGGAGTTCCATGAACGTCCTGACTATCTACAGCCTATTTTCCAGGCAACGGACGATTCTCATGTCAAACATGGTCATTACTCATCACTGTCTGTAATACAGGATGAGGAAACAAGTTTTTCGGATGTTAATCTTCCGCTTCCAATGATCCCACTTCATTCTAGTGAATCATGGAAAGACGTTACTGTTTCTCCTGATTTGTCTCTAGGAGAACGGCGACAAGTTTCGTCTATGTTACAAACATTTCAGGATGTCCTCACTGACATCCCTGGACAAACTCATGTCATTGAGCATGACATTGTTCTAACTGAACATACTCCAATTAGGGTTAGACCTTATCCTATCCCTATACATTTCCAAACACAGGTTGAAAAGGAGTTGGATGAAATGATAGATTTACAAATAATCGAACCATCCACTTCTGCATATTCTTCGCCGATGGTTATTGTTCGAAAAAAAAAGACAATAACATACGTCTTTGCGTTGACTATCGCAAATTGAATCAAGTTACGAAGTTCGATGCTGAACCTATGCCTTTACTAGAAGAGCTACTTACTCGTCTTTCTAAATCGCATTTTTTCACTAAACTTGATTTGTCTAAAGGATATTGGCAAGTTCCATTATCCGAACGCGCCAAACCTCTTACCGCTTTCTCTACTCCCAGAGGCCTTTTCCAATGGAATTTTATGCCTTTCGGCCTTATGAACGCACCAGCTACATTTGTACGCATGATGCGTCGAATCCTATCGTATCGGTCAGATGTCATTGCTTATCTAGACGACATCTGTCTTTTCAGCGATACTTGGGAAGATCACTATTCAGGGTTAGTTGAATTATTATCAACTCTGCGTGAGTATAACCTGACAGCAAAACCATCTAAAGCTTGTATTGGCTTTAGCGAAATTGCTTTCTTAGGCCATCGAGTAGGTCACGGTTTCTTGAAGACAGAAGACCATAATATCACTAAGATACTTAACATCTCTATCCCTAGGACTAAAAAGCAAGTGCGAAGTCTTTTAGGTCTCATACAATTTTATGGACGTTTCATTCCGAATCTGTCCTCTATCATGGCACCTCTCTCTACACTATTAAAGAAAGGGTCGCCTAACATGGTTCACTGGTCTCATGAATGCCAATCTTCACTAGAGAAGATCAAAACTATGTTTTCATCACCACCTATTTTAGTGTTACCTACAACAGATAAGACATTTGTTCTTCGTAGTGACGCTTCATCCACTGGGATTGGAGCGGCACTAATGCAAGAGTACTCTGGAACTCTGCATCCTGTAATGTATATATCCAGAAAACTTAATGCTGCAGAAAGGAATTACTCGGTTTTAGACCGTGAATTATTGGCAATGGTTTGGTCAATTCTCAAACTCCAAAGATTCCTTCTGGGCGCGCATTTCGTAGTGGAAACTGACCAAAAAGCTCTTACGGCTATCCAAAGTAAGAACTTGAAGAGCTCGAGATCAACTCGATACGCAATCGCTCTTCAACCTTTTCATTTCTCGGTACGAGCTATCCGTGGTTCAGAAAATGTGATGGCGGACATTCTGTCCAGATGCCCACATGATGCCACTTAACTGTTAAATATTGGATCTTTTTAATATGTATAACTTTACAACAGTTATTTTTTGTTTCTTTACTAAGATACACATTTGTAATTTAATAATAGAATGATGGTATCGCTACTTAGCGGTTTATTGATGTTTATTCACCGCTGTTCTTTGATGATTGTTTCTTCATAAATCATAAATTTAAGATTATAGTGTGAATTTTTGGTATGCATTGTATAATTACCAGAATTGTATTATACGTACATCACACCTTCCTGGAAACATTTATTCGTAGAGAAACAATTTCTCTCAGATTTTGAGATATATTCTCACCGGTCATATTAGGAATTATAGTTATTCCTGATATTTTCATCTGCGCAGTATTCTTGCGTTGTGAGCCTATTCTACGTGCTCCTAGATGTATTTTAAAAAAAAAATAAAATTTTTTTTTTCCCGGGAGGTGTGGTAAGACTGTAAAGGGCAATTTTTACTATCTTGCAATATAATACATTTATATACTTATTATGTTCGCAAATATTTTGTAATCAAAGTATTTCCTTTTTAAGTGCTTAAGGAGAAGTCATTTTTGAGTTACTTCCCTTGAAAGTAGTTCCGTCATCTTCGATCGGACTCCGCGGACGAGTCTAGGCCTACTGCGATTTATTCTTTGGCTGGGTAGGAATAGATTGTTCTTGCTTCAGTATATCTATGGCCTGAATTTATACGTAGTGTTTGTATGAGTAGGACGAGTCTGTCTTATATATGGATATCTTTACATTTCTAAGTCGAACTATGTTGGTTGTCGCTAGAAAAGGTCAAAGGCTATGCAGCGGAAGTATCGCTAGCAAGGGGTGTGATTCATGGCCGTCATCCTGTCTGGATGTCGAATTTTGTTGTAGCAGGCCTATCGCCGAAAAAGTGATCTATAAGTCAATGGGGAAAAGTGATAGTCATTTAGACATGTTGTATGTACTTTACCCCAGTGTTTATTCTCTTTTGCCAAGGAATGGCAAAGTTATATTTCGCATAGAAAGGTAAAACCACAATTTATTATGAACTTGGGCTTCGCCATCGTTGTTGATAAACAGATGCACAGTGGTACTTTTGAAAAGAATATTTATTCAAAGGAAGACGACATTCCTATATATCAACACTAGATTGTATGATATTATTCAATCACCTCTATGAGAGAAGCTATGAAGAAATGAGGACATTTAACGAATGACCAATTTTGGGTCTGGGTCCTATAGTGAGTGAAACTCACGAGAGAAGAACAGCCATGTTGAAATTCATATACTTTGTATTTATCGAGTGAGAAAAAGGGATGCCTGTACTATCGCTCGATGAACCAAGAGATCACTGCTACATGTGAGAACCCATGTCTGGGATTCCTATATCTTTATGGAAAATATATATATTGAACTTTACGTGAAGGGATATTCACTAGACGAGGTTAGGTCTAGGAGCCTTCCTATATATTGGTTATGGTCTGACGTGCCCAGTCAGTAAAGCCAGATGATTTACATGATGGAACTCTGAATGCTTATTTACGAATGCTCCATTATGATATTTGCCAAGCATGAATGCTAACTTAAGATGATATTCCTGTGATCAACATTATGCTGTCTATGTCGACATTTGTTCCTGTAACCATACACGTACTGTCCAAGTGTGCGTCCCATTAAATGTTATAAAAAGACCACCGTAGTTCCAGTACTTCTTGAATTCGAACAGTGTGAGTATGAGTGATGTACTACCAACCTGTCAACTCTATCGAATCATGCTACCATTCGCGTTCTGACATTCACATACACACTCATTGTTTACACTCACATTCTTGTCGGAGCCTCATCACGTTCCAGGACAAGATAACCTGTATGACCAAAACTGTGCTGGGTTTAATGAGTTGACAATCGTTACACTTTACTACACCAGTCCCAACATCTACATTTATCAACTGGTGGACATTCACGTCATTTAACAAATAAAGCGTGATTCAACAACTAGTAGCCTCAATGTGAGCAACCCTGAGCCCATATCAGTAAGGAATCAGCCACTGGAACAGACAGATGCCTTCACATACCTAGGATGCATAGTAACACCAGACGGCGGAGCAAGCAGAGACATCAACAACAGAATGAACAAAGCAAGAACAGCCTTTTTTAGTCTAAACAACATCTGGAACTCCTCTCAGTACAGCACAAGCACAAAATTAAGATTATATCAGAGCTGTGTGCTTTCTGTGCTTCTCTATGGCGCGAAGAGCTGGAGAGTTACAGAGAAAGAAATGTCGAAATTGTCCTCTATTCACACAACATGCCTAAGAAAAATTCTCCGAATCTTTTGGCCGAATACCATCACCAACCAAGATCTGCTTACTCGGAGCAAGCAAGAGGACATGCACACCATCATAACTGGCAGACGCTTGAGCTGGGTTGGCCATGTCCTCAGAAGAGACCCCGATGCCATCACAAGAACAGCTATGCTATGGACCCCTGAAGGAAAACGAAAGAGAGGCCGACCAAAAACAACTTGGCGGAGGATGCAAAGAATGAACCAGAGTTGGGGCACTGTACGAAAGATGGCCGCCGACCGAGCAAAGTGGAATCAATTTGTTGTTGTCCTACAAGTCGCCACCAGGCGTAATGGCCACTGACTGCTTCGACGGTCGGCGGCTAAGGATCAAAGAAGAAGAAGTGTTGACAAACACGGTGCATGTGCAGTTCATTGTGGAGAATACTGTGGCAACGTCCAACTGATATTCCAACTTCTGAGGCTATTTTCTCTACATTATGTCTTCTGTCAACACGAACAACGTTCCGAACACGCACAATGTTTTCATTGTTTATCGAGGTAGGCAGTCGTCCGCTACGTGGATCATCATCGACACTAACACGACCTTCACGGAAACGCTTGTGTCACTCAAAAACTTGCGATTTCTTCATTGCGGTATCACCATATGCTTTATTAAGCAAGGTTACTGTCTCTGAGGGTGACTTCTCAAGCAAAATACACAATTTGACATTTGTCCGTTGTTCAATCAAGGACATTTTCAACTCCGACGATGCTACGTGCACACCACACAAACAAACTTCTGTAACTTCTGTTCGAGAGCACATATGAAGGTTACATCAGCCATGTCGTTTTCTCAAGGTCACTACCAGCTTATAAAACTATAATCTACATGACATAATCCATCATTCAAACATGAGTCGACTATTCCGGGAACTGTTTGAAGCTGTCTCGTATGTTACTTACTTACTTACTTAGTCGTTCATCTTCTGCCGTGAGATGTAGAGGTTTGGAAGAGAGAGCGCCATACTATCCAATCGGCAGTCTTCTTCCTGGCCTGGTTACATTCTAGTCCTCGGTCCTTCAAAGCTCGTCTAATGTTGTCTTCCCAGCGGACTCTGTGTCATCCAGGAGGTCTGGATCCCTGGCTCTTAGTTTCCCATGCGTGTCGTGGTAGCCGATCTTCTCCCATTCTGCATACATGGCCAAACCATCTGAGTTGGCCAAGATATATGTACGATAGAATATTATGGGATAACACTTTAGAGCAGGAACAAAATACAGACGGCACAATAGTGAAACATGAAAGATCCATATATATATATATATATATATATATATATATATATATATATATATATATATATATATATATATATATATATATATATATATATATATATATATATATATATATATATATATATATATATATATATATATATATATATATATATGTAATGGGATAACACTTTACAGGTGGAACAAAACACAGATGTATACAATAGTAAAGCACGAAAGATAGAATATTATGGGATAACATTCTTCTTCTTCCGTCCTTAGCCAAAGACCGACCAAGCAGTCAGAGGCCATCACGCCTTGTGGCGTCTTAAGGGCAACAGCAGATTGCTTTTCTCTGTTGTAGTTTCCCATCACGCCTAGCGGCGTCTTTAGGGCAACAACAAATAGATCCATCTGCCGTTGTTTCCGTAATCGGTGTGACAAGCCAACGGGTGATCAGCCCATTGGGCATGGTATAACATAGCGGGAACAAAACACAGATAGCACAATAGTGAAACACCAAAGATAGAATATTATGGAATAACATAGCGGGAACAAAACACAAATAGCACAATAGTGGAACACGAAAGAAAGAATATTACGGGATAACATAGCGGGAACAAAACACAGATAGCACAATAGTGAAACACGAAAGATCGAATACTTCAGGGTGGTTGGAGAGTCATTTCGTATTTTTAAACTGTTATTTCTTCTCTCTTATTTAAATAATTTATATGAAACAAAATTCAGAATAAAGAGAATTAAATGTCATTTTATTACTTGTAATGATATGTCGTCGTCATCATAATCGTCATAATCGTCACAATCACTACTATGATCATTGTTGTCACTACCATAATCATTGTCACAATCACTACTATGATCACTGTTGTCACTACCATAATCATTGTCACAATCACTACTATGATCATTGTTGTCAGTACCATAATCATCGTCACAATCACTACTATGATCATTGTTGTCACTACCATAATCATCGTCACAATCACTACTATGATCATTGTTGTCACTACCATAATCATCGTCATAATCACTACTATGACCATTGTTGTCACTACCATAATCATCGTCACAATCACTACTATGATCATTGTTGTCACTACCATAATCATCGTCACAATCACTACTATGATCATTGTTGTCACTACCATAATCATCGTCACAATCACTAATATGATCATTGTTGTCACTACCATAATCATCGTCATAATCACTACTATGATCATTGTTGTCACTACCATAATCATCGTCACAATCACTACTATGATCATTGTTGTCACTACCATAATCATTGTCACAATCACTACTATGATCATTGTTGTCACTACCATAATCATTGTCACAATCACTACTATGATCATTGTTGTCAGTACCATAATCACCGTCACAATCACTACTATGATCATTGTTGTCACTACCATAATCATCGTCACAATCACTACTATGATTATTGTTGTCACTATCATAATCATCGTCACAATCACTACTATGATCATTGTTGTCACTACCATAATCATCGTCACAATCACTACTATGATCATTGTTGTCACTACCATAATCATCGTCATAATCACTACTATGATCATTGTTGTCACTACCATAATCATCGTCATAATCATTTTCCTTTACTTTCCTTACGGAGTTGGTCCTTGTGCAAGAAACCTGCACAAAGAAGTCGCACGCTCTTACAGTTGTGGCTTCTGTGGCAGTTGGTTTTATAAGGTGTTGTAGCCAGCCCTACGTACAACCTCATATTAGTCGCTTTGTACGATAAGCCTGAGGAAACAGTATTCACATTCTATCTTTTTCTCTTCCTTCCAGGAACTACATGGGACTTCACCTGTTATTACTGTACGCTAAAAACTAGATTATCAATGGATCCACACGAGGTTTAGCTTTCTATTTTATACTTGGCTGATCCGTCCGCTTCTATCGATCTGTTTAAAAGCTGATTACCTTGGCAACTTTATAAAATAATGTTTACTCGATCCAGAGAGTAATGCAAATCTATTATGACACTAACTAATTCCGGGAAGAGATGCACTGACGTAAAACCAAACAAGAGAGTTAAGTGAAATTAGTTCTAAAACAGTGATTGAAAGGTGGCTTCGTATTTTTATAGTTTTATTTCAATATCATCTCAATCATATATGAAAAATATAAATATATGTGAGCTGCGTAATTTCTGTATTTCTGTACGGTGCAGATAGCTGCAGGATGACAGAAAAGGAAATGTCCAAATTGTTCTCTTTCCACACAACCTGCCTAAGGAAAATTCTTCGAATTTTCTGGCCGAACACCATCACCAACCAAGAACTGCTAACTCGGAACCATCAAGAGGACATACGCACCATCATAGGGGGTAGACGCTAGAATCGGGTTGACCACATCTATACGTATATATATATATATCTTCTTCTTCTTTAATCCTTAGCCCCCGACTGTCAAAGCAGTCAGTGGCCATCACGCCTGGTGGCGTCTTGTAGGGCAACAACAAATTGATTCGACTTTGCTCGGTCGGTGGCCATCCTTCGT
Organism: Oreohelix idahoensis; assembly: GCA_024509875.1. Classification (NCBI taxonomy): domain Eukaryota; kingdom Metazoa; phylum Mollusca; class Gastropoda; order Stylommatophora; family Oreohelicidae; genus Oreohelix; species Oreohelix idahoensis. The sequence goes on from JAMPIV010019157.1 coordinate 147,465, forward strand.
ACAGTGCCGCAACTCTGATTCATTCTTTGCATCTCAGCCTCCACAGTCCTCCGCCAGGTTGTTTTTGGTCGTCCTCTCTTTCGTTTTCCTTCAGGGGTCCATAGCATAGCTGTTCTTGTGATGGCATCGGGGTCTCTTCTGAGGACATGGCCAACCTAGCTCCAGCGTCTGCCAGCTATGATGGTGTGCATGTCCTCTTGCTTGCTCCGAGTAAGCAGATCTTGGTTGGTGATGGTATTCGGCCAAAAGATTCGGAGAATTTTTCTTAGGCATGTTGTGTGAAAAGAGGACAATTTCGACATTTCCTTCTCTGTAACTCTCCAGCATTCCGCACCATAGAGAAGCACAGAAAGCACACAGCTCTGATATAATCTTAATTTTGTGCTTGTGCTGTACTGAGAGGACTTCCAGATGTTGTTTAGATTAAAAAGGCTGTTCTTGCTTTGTTCATTCTGTTGTTGATGTCTTTGCTTGCTCCGCCGTCTGGTGTTACTATGAATCCTAGGTATGTGAAGGTGTCTGTCTGTTCCAGTTGCTGATTCCTTGCTGATATGGGCTCAGGGTTGCTCACATTGAGCGCCATGACCTCTGTATTCTTTAGATTGATGTTTAAGCCCACCTGCTGGCTATACTTATTAAGTCTCTGTTTTTTCCTGGATGTGTTGATGTGAATGTGCTAGTAGTGCAATGTCATCTGCATATTCCAGATCTTCCAATGTAGAAAATGTAGTCCATCTTATTCTTCTTGGACTGCCTTCTGTTGTCTTGCGCATCACTCAGTCTATGACTGTTAAAAATAGAGTGGTTGATAAGGGGAATCCCTGTCTTCACCTCAAAGTTTAGGTTGCTCTGCCCAACACTACACATAAAGTTGGCATAAAGGCTTTTTATGATTGACACGATGCAGCTTGGAATTCCATAAGTCCTCAGTATTTTCCATAAACTGTCCCTATGTATACTGTCAAAAGCCTTTTCAAAATCAACGAAATTAATGTACAGCTGTCTTTACCATTCTGAGCACTGCTCTATAATGTTCTTGATGGTAAATATATGATCTACACATCTTCTGTTCTTTCTAAATCCTGCTTGCTCTTTCCTCTGTTTGTGGTTTACTGCTTTTGAAATTCCCTGTATAATCTGTATAATTATCCTGCCTAATATTTTGCTGATATATATATATATATATATATATATATATATATATATATATATATATATATATATATATATATATATATATTATATATATATATATATATATATATATATATATATATAATGTATCTGCCTCGCGTAGTTGAATGTAGCTTTCGCCAATGCTATTATCTTCTTGATTTCTGTTTTGCAGCTGCCATCTTCTGTTATTATGTGACAAAGATATGAGAAACACTTGACTTGTTCCATGATTTTCCAATTAATTATCTTTAATGTTGGTTTATCGTCTGCTTTGAAAATTATCATAGTTTTTGTGGTTTCAATGCTAATGTCCGATCCATATTTATGACTTTTGCTATTTACTTTCTTCACTAGTTCTTGTAATTCCTATCCACTTTCAGCTAACAAAAAAACTATCATCTGCACATCTGGGGGTTGTTTATTGATCTTCCAGCGGCGCTCAGTCCTGACAGTTCCTGTATCTGTCTGAAATTTTTTTATTGGCAATACCTAAAGAACACGCAGACAATACAGAGAACATACAAAGAACAAAGATGTAATACTGAATATGCACAGAATACATAGACAATAAATTAATTTAGTTTCATGGGGTCTTTGACGAGGAAATAAACAGAACATAATTACTCTTTGCCATGAGAGGCGACTAATATAAGGATTTACATGGAGCTGGTAACCTTATCATGTAAAACAATAATCATATCCAATACCATAACTACCGCCTAAGTACTTCGGTCGGTCGGTCAGTCACATTTTTCACACCGTCATTTGCGCACTTTTTTCTTTTTTCGAGAGAGTACATTAACTTTCAACCACAGCTAAGGAGGTGCAACTGTGGTTGGAAGTTAGACAATAACTGTATTGTTTCCCCTTATATGTTCTTCTTCTTGTTTGATCCTTAGCCGCCGACCCTTATATGTACTCTCGCGAAAATAGAACAGTGTTACGGTGTGCATTAAATCAAAAGACAATCAAGATACTCTTCTGTCCAGTTTCATTCGGGAAACGGATTTAACTCAACATTTTTCTTAAAAATAACCTTAAAATGTAAGTTCCTGATAGTTTCTTCAAGACAAAATTTTAATTTAAAGTGATGCAGACTTATTATTATGGATCAAAATGATAAGATGGCTAAAAGGAAGAGACGATCGCGTCATTCACAGCGAGCAAGCGAGACTATAGAAGAAGCAGCAATGTAATACGTGTAACAGAAACAACACACTATAATTAAAAACCTGCCAATTTTGGCGGGTTGTTGCTAGTATATATATAAAATCCCAGCTTTTTCTGACAGTGCGTAACGCTAAGGGATGCAACTTTGGTTGAAAGTTAGACATTAATTGTATTGTTTCCCTTATATGTACTCGCCCGAAAATAGTAACACTTACCAAAGAAGAATGCGCAATTGACGGTGTGCACAACAATATTTATAGAATGTGTGATCACGAATACACACATTGGGATCCTCGCTGCTGCTACGTAGTTCGTGTACTGTGGTGGTGCACTGTGGTTTTAAAAAATACTTTTGAATAATTAAAATTTCTGTAAGGTATTAGTGCTTTCGAATTTAGTTCCCGTCTTAAGACGGGCTTTTACACTAGTTGCTACATAAACTGCCTCTGCAACAGCACACGAAGGCTTTAGTGCAAAATTTGTGCAAGCTTTCAGCAAGTTGATCAAGTGTAGCTGAGGTTCTATGCTCCACAATGAGCAATGAGGGAACTACAGTGACAGACAATACATAGGACAATGCATACCATTACAAAGATATTACACAAAAATATTGACAATACACAAAAAAAATACATATAGAATATCTACGGACAACGCATAAACATTAGATCACCAGTCCCACTTACCGTACATAAGATGTGGCGTGCGTGAATTCTAGAAAAAAGTAGAAATCAACTAAAAAAAAAACGGGGATAGTCTAGCGGGACAAAAGGCGAGCGAAGATAAACACAATAGTTAATAAAATCGAGATATTAAAAAAAAAAGAGAGAATAAATAAATAATTCTTTTCTTTTTTGCTTTCAATCTAGATGTAAAATTTTTTTTAGAAATGAAACTTACGTTAATACAGAAGGTCGCCTCAGACAAAGAATAGTTTGGTATTACGACCATCAGCTTAAAGTATCCCATAATGAAGGTTAAAAGTTGTTAAGGATACAAACGACTTTTTATTCTCTGTAATTATTACAAAATTGCCCGTTGCTATAAAATAATAAACTAATCCATTTTTTTGTGCACCAGAACAAAAACAATGGAAAACGTGGACATAAAGGACCCTAACTCCCACAATTATGTTATAACTACTGAAAAATAAAATTGTATTGAAAGACTCTCAAGATAACAAAAAAGCTGCTTTTTATAATAACACTTATCTTGTAGCAACAGCATCAATGCAACCTCTAAGGGTCTACTAGGTGAAATAGGGTTGAGGAAAAGTTTAAGGCGCACAGACATTCTCAAGTTTAACAAACTTCGTACCAGCTTTGTCTAGGAAATTTTACAGAATCTGCTCACAATAATTACCAGTAAGAATGATCGGTACAATAAAACGTAAATAAATATTACTGCACTTTATAGACTCTTTCTCCAGTACACGAATATTTCAGAAATCCCCTATATACTAACCGGTTTACTGAAACGTGTGAAAAAAAAAAAAAAAAAAAAAATTAAAAATCCGTCACCTTTTTGGGAAAATACGGAAAAGGCTCGCATTGACCCCGGAAAGGTAAACTGAACACCTATTAAAAGAACGTGCTTGCCCTGCAATCTATATCTGCAGTTCATTATTTTCATTACTTAATTTCCTGAAGTTCAGTGAAGTTATTTCCACCTTACTTTACAGTTTTAGTTATTATAGGTCAATTACCGTCAAAATTTGAAAGATTCAAATATACTAAGAAAGGGAGTTGCATGGGATGTTTTAGCTTTGTTTAGTGAGTGGTGAGAAGGAAGAACGTTGGGCCTAAATAATGTGCAAGAGCTAAGAGGAGTGGCATCACAACGAACAACCTGGAGAGCACTGGTTTCTGCCTTATGCGCCGTGTTTGGCGCTTAAAGAATTTATTATTATTATTAGTGAGTGGAACATACGGATTTTGAGCATCAAAGATTTGAATCGCAACAAATATATAAACCACAAGTGAACTTAAATAAAAGTTCCGTCAATGTATGCATTCAACTACCAGGGCAAAAGAACTATACAAAAGGAAAGAAAGAAAAACTTTAACACATTTCGCGAGCACATAACACCGCAACACCTGATGAGAAGAGAAGAAAATTAATTACGGTAGCTCCTGATTGAGCAGAATAAAAACTTTACACATCCTTACAAGACAATAAACGTAGCAGCTACTAGTAACGATATCCATGTTTAAAAAAAAAAGAACATAGTGAACGTGTCTGGGTAGTAAAAGAAGATGGGTCTTGCGACAACACGGCTACTTGCCGTAAACAATTTTACTGTGAGATGGCAGCGGTCGATATCCAAGAGGAGAGAAGCTCCAGAAAGTCTCCAATTTCAACAGATAATTAAAAATAAGGAAAAAAAAAAATAAGCTGGAGTATCACAGGCATGGGGGGGGGGGGGGGGGGGGCGGGGGGGGGGGGAGGAGATAAGGAAATTGGTGTGTCCCTGGAGTATGGGTGATAGGAGAAGAAGAACATAGAGCTTTGTGTGTTAGAGAAATAATGGCGAATTTGAGAGTTAAAAATGATGCGTTAGAAATGTATTGAGGACTGTAACGCGGAGACACGTGAAAGAAATTGGCGTATCTTCAGAAGAGTTGCAACATATAATGCAGGACAGATGAATAGTCCGATATAAGATATATACTATCATCGTCACCCTTGGCTACCCAAGAAGCATGGGCCTTCAACAAACGTGTGCAAAGTTTCTGCCTCGTGCTATCAGCTCAAGGTCATTCTATGTCTGCTTCGTACCTTCATGTCTGTCTCAAGCTCTCTTCTCCATGTATTCCGTAGTCTCTACCTCTCTTAACATGGGCATTCCAGAAAAAGGACTACCCTGTACTGCTATCAGTAGGCTTCCACAATGTATGTCCTATCCATATCCAGCGTCTTCTTCTCATCTCTTATTCCTCTGGCACTTGTCACATGAAAAGCTCTTCACAGAATATTACAGGACAGGAGGACTTGGCATACATTTATTAAATACATATGCTTTGTGGGGAGCTGGCGCCTCTTGAATAAATGAAGACTGCATTACATTAAATATATATGTACAGTACTTTGCAAAAAAAATGGCAGTCATATTGCTCAGCTAAATAAGCTGAAATCTAATTAAATATGCATGTTCTGCCCCAAATTTGCACTCCACTGAAGTGAGCAAACACTACCAAAAGTAAAAGAAAAATTTAGCGTAGAGTAACGTCCCTTGATAATAGAGCAGACGACAATTTCTAATGCTAGTGGCAGAAAATGGATACAAAGTCAAAGTGTATGTTAATTTCACAGCTTTGGAATGAAGGAAATCAAACATGTTCCAACATTTCTAAAACCTTGAACATTCCTGAGCGGACTGTCTACAGAGTTAAGAGTAAATTAAAAGCAGGTAATGGAATCGAGCGAAAAGAAGGTAGTGGGAGGCCAAGAATTTTGGACACAAAGGACCATCGGCATCTCGCCCAAATCGTTCGGGCTGGGCCAATGAAGAGTAGAAAACATACGGCAGCGCATGATCGAGTTGCGAAGCCCAGAGGTATCTAATGCTACTGTCAACCGGGAGCTACACAGGATAAATTACACAAAAAAGCGGGTAATTTCGTCACCAATGCTCACAGAGACTCACAAGCAGATGCGCTTGAACTGGTGCCACGAACACCAAAATTTGTCATGGGACAATGTGATTTTTTCAGATGAATGTTCTGTTTGGTCTTATCCTGCTCAAATAAATATTTGGACGAAAGGCTCTGTAACGCCTGTGTACCAGCGACCGAAACATACCTAGAAATTCCATCTTTGGGGAGGGGTGTCAGCAAGAGGGGCCATCCCACTGTGTGTTTTCACAGGAATTCTCACGAAAGAAAGGTACATAAACATACTAGAGGGACACCTTCTGCTATTTATGCAGGTCATGTACCCCGATGGGTGCACATTTCAACATGACAATGACTCAAAGCATACAGCTCATACCACCAAAGCATGGCTGCAAGAGAAGAATGTGATAGTGCTGAAGTGGCCCAGCAACAGTTCCAATCTAAACCCAATTGAAAAAGTTTGGGCACTACTCAGGAATCATTTAAAAAAGAGTGGACTCAGAGACGTTGAACAATTGAAGAAGGTAGCTGAAAAATACTGGGACAGTCTGACTCACAATTACCTACAAACATTTGTGGGAAGTATGCGTCGCCGCATCCAGGCTTGCCTTGCTGGATAAGGCAACATTATATTGTACTGAAACCACTGTTAATAGATAGGGGAGATACCAATCTTCCTCTGGACATACAGTTTTTATTATTATTTGCTTCTATGAGTGTGCTGCGTTGCGAAAATATGACTGCCATTTTTTTTGCAAAGTACTGTATATATATATATATATATATTATATATATATATATATATATATATATATATATATATATATATATATATATATATATATATATATATATATATATATATATATATATATATATATATATATATATATATATATATATATATGTAATATATATATATAACTATCATCATGTGTCATACCTAATAGCAATTACGACCTAGTGCATACACGGCGGCCGGTCAATCGGGTCTTCATGTATTAAGAAACATTATATTATCATACTATTTTGTCATACCATTCTACATCTTCCAGCCCTGTGTCCATCTGCTTCTTTGTCCATCAGTATTTTCTTTGCAGTATATATATATATATATATATATATATATATATATATATATATATATATATATATATATATATATATATATATATATATATATATATATATATATATATATATATATATATATATATATATATATATATATATATACGCTGTTGATAGCGATACAAGGCAGTCCTTGTTCTGGAATCCACAGGGAAAGAGAGGCAGAGGTAGACCAAAAAACACATGGAGAAGAGAACTGGAAACAGAGGTGAAAATGATGAGGAAAACATGGAAAGAAATTGAGGGGATGGCACAGGACAGGAAGACTTGGCATGTGTTTGTTGAAGGCCTATGCTCCTTGGGGAGCTAAAGGGTATTTATTGATATATATATATATATATATATATATATATATATATATATATATATATATATATATATATATATCTATATATATATACGAATGGAGCGCATATCTCAAGGAAAGAGAAGAAAACAAAGAGGTCATAGAAAACGTCGGCATAAAATAAAAGATTTAATGAAGATAACAATTAGACAGTTAAAATATTTTGATCATGTAAAAAGACATAACATCTTACTGAAGACCATATATATATATATATGCTCTCAGTAAGAGCATCCAGATCGCAGCGCAAACAGGCAACATTAGACAAATGTATGACGGTATAAAGAAAGCACTCGGCCCCCATAAAAGTAAGACGGCACCGCTAAAAACCATCAGCGGAGAGAAGCTAACCGATAAGGGTAAGCAGATGGAGAGGTGGGTCGAGCACTACTCTGAGCTTTACGCTAGAGACAATACCGTTACGCCTGCAGCCCTTGATGGTGTCAACAGTCTGCCAACTATGGAGGAGCTGGATGCCGAACCAACATTAGAGGAACTCAGCAAGGCCATTGATAGCTTGGCCTCTGGCAAAGCACCAGGCAGTGATGGGATTCCTCCTGATTTATTCAAATGCTGTAAGAGCACGCTATTACATCCCCTGCATAGGATGCTGTGCCAGTGCTGGGAAGAGACAACTATTCCTCAAGACATGCGAGATGCCAAGATTGTAACACTGTATAAAAATAAAGGAGACAGAAGTGATTGCAATAACTACAGAGGCATCTCTCTTCTTAGTATTGTTGGTAAGGTTTTTGCCAAAGTCATCTTAATGCGACTACACAAGTTAGCTGAGCGCATATATCCAGAGTCACAGTGTGGATTCCGAGCTGGCAGATCAACAACAGACATGATCTTCTCTCTCCGCCAGCTTCAGGAAAAATCAAGAGAGCAGAAAAGACCATTATATATCGCCTTTATAGACCTCACAAAAGCATTCGACCTGGGTAGTAGGGATGGACTCTTTAAAATCCTCCTGAAAATAGGCTGCCCTTCTAAAATGCTGGAAATGATAAAGTCATTCCATGACGGCATGAAGGGAACAGTCCAATATGCTGGAAGCACGTCACAGCCCTTTGATATACGAAGTGGCGTTAAACAAGGCTGTGTTCTGGCTCCGACCCTCTTCGGAATCTTCTTTGCCTTACTCTTGAAACATGCATTCAGAGATGCAACTGAAGGAATATGCCTTCACACTAGGTCAGATGGCCGTCTGTTTAATCTTTCAAGGCTGAAGGCAAAAACAAAAATCAGAAGGGTCACTATAAGAGACTTGTTGTTCGCCGATGATGCTGCAGTCGTCACTCAAAGCCAACAGGAGCTTCAGAGCTTGATGAATCGCTTCACTAAAGCATGCAAGGACTTTGGCCTCACAATAAGTCTAAAGAAAACGAATGTGCTGAGTCAGGATGTGGGTGCTGCACCAGTTATCACTATCGATAACTATGAATTGGCAGTGGTGCACCACTTCACATACCTAGGGTCTACCATCAATGACAAACTCTCACTGGATACAGAAATCGACAGCCGCATTGGCAAAGCTGCAGCTGCCTTTGCCCGCCTCACATCGCGTGTTTGGGGAAACTCTAAACTCACAATGAAGACCAAAGCTGCGGTATATAATGCCTGCGTCACCAGCACACTCCTATATGGCAGCGAGACCTGGACGACCTATGCTAAGCAAGAAAGAAGGCTCAATACCTTCCATTTGCGGTGTCTACGCCGCATCCTCGGCATCTCGTGAAAAGATAAAGTGACAAATGTCGAGGTGTTGTCACGTGCTGGCCTTCATAGTATGTATACGCTTCTTAGACAACGCAGACTTCGCTGGCTTGGCCATGTTCGCCGCATGGAAGATGGTCGCATCCCAAAAGATATCTTCTACGGACAATTAGCAGATGGCAAGAGAACAGTTGGGCGACCACAGCTGAGGTTCAAAGATGTGTGCAAGAGAGATATGAGGGCACTGGACATGGATCCAGCAACATGGGAGGATGAAGCTGCCGATCGCACTAAGTGGCGATGCTATTTATATATATACAGTAGACATTCAAAAATCCGGCAACCTCTGGACCTGAGGAGTGCCGGATTTTTGAAAATGCCGGATTTTTTATGGTTATATATTCTGTATATATTTAACAGAAAATGACTACCTGTACACTTTATCTGCGATCGACAATGCACGATGTTTACGTTTTACACCACTTCTTTTATTTGCTGAATGCATAACGGGGCTAAACAGCAGCAAATAAATGATAAAATGAGAAGGAATGAGCAGGAATGGCTGTTAACACGTGCAAGCAAGACCCAACAGCTGCATCAAAACATAAACTGCTCCAGAAAACAGTGGCGCGCCAACGCGGTAAATTTAAAAATGCGCTCCGAAATCCATGCCGGAAATCTGAAGGAACCGGATTATCGATGGCCGGATTTTTGAATGTCAACTGTATATATATCTATATATATATCTATATATATATATATATATATATATATATAGGTATATATATATATATATATATATATATATATATATATATATATATATATATATATATATATATTTGAGAAGACAACATCAAGATATGGACAGGAAAGCGTATTACACGGCTGTTTGTGCCCTATACCAGAGCGCTCTTTTAGTTTCGGTGACCGGAATTCTGATACCGGGTATAAAATTTTGTGTGCACCGTAAAAGACTATTTAAGTTTTTGGCGGGGAAAATCAGCTGATGTGTGAGTAGAATCAGTAAAATATAAATCATTACACACTCGTTCTGGATAAACACAGCGCTAAAATTCTTTTGTGTACTATAGCTTTGTTCTGTGTTCTATTTTTGATTGCATTTTTATTTGTTTGAAATTAGTTTTGACGGAGTTACAGACTTTTGAAAACAGCGTCATCATTTAAGGAAATTCATAAAATAAGTAATCTTTTTATTAATTTAATATCTAAAAATCGGCCCATTCGTTTGAGTTTATAATTATAAAGACTTCTCGAAGGGAAGCTAAAGATTATTTCCACATACTTTTTTTTTTGGTTTCATATCTTGAGAATGTGTGGTAGTCAGTTTTGTGAGTGTGGCATTACAAGAACAAGCATATTGTCACCAGATTTTATAGCATTTTGTCATAAAATTAACAAGTGATACAACGTAAAAATATCTCCAAAGGATAAAATGTAAGGATAAAAACATAATGCGTAAGCTGCTGATAGTACATGATCGCCCTGACCGCGGGTCATCACCCTCCATAAAAATTGACTTGCTAGACGGGAAATCAAAACGGTTACCATTTGAACGGGATGAGAACGGCGGATCAAAAGGAAAAAAAATATGACTGAAAAAATTGCGTGAGACTAGCAAGGTTAAGGAGACGCAATTGGGGGGGGGGGGGGGGGGAAACGGAGAAAAAGTCACGTTTCCCAAGTTGACATAAAGTAAGGAACTCGACAGAAGGGACCTTGGATATGATACGCCACAGTCATTTATTGGACGCTTTTGCGATACCAAGCCTTTTATTTGAATTCAGCGGCAAACGCAGATGCTTGAAATATTACAAAATTTAAAAAGTAACTTTTTCTTAATATTAATGTTAGGAATATAAAAATTAGCTGGCCGGATGGCCCATTCTGAGCAGTGAAATAATATGCTTTTATTTATACAGACGGATAGATAATAATGAAGATAATGACAAAAGACAGTGTTGTTCACATCAGCGAAAGACTGCATTGAATCAAACAAGTCACTATTTGCACAAAAATCGCGACCTTGAAGACTCAAGTGTCCAAATCTAGTTAGAATGAAAGAGAAGGGACATTGGTGGGAGCTGTGGCTAAAAATAACTTTACAGACAAAAAGTGTAGAGGGGACGAATAGGTTGGTTCAAAAAACCAAGTACGTTTTTGTGAAAACGCAAGTAGAGACGGACGGACTAACAGATAAAAATCCATACTTGACTGAAGCATGACTGAAATGACTTTAGTGTAGGAAATTTGAATTTAAAAAAAACCAAGGCATTGATTGGCCACAGACAATCATATTATCGGCGCTCAGACGCGCATTTGGGGCCATTCCTCAATAGTTGTCCAGTGATAGACACAGTAAATTTCAAGTGTGGTGATTTCCAAATGAAATAAATTGAAATAAGTTCAGGGACGCCATACTATAGCCAGCAGCTCAGCTGAGTTTTGCTAGCATTTCTGTGTTCTTTATTCATAATCTGGTAAGATTGAAATTATTTCTTTGTATATTTTGAATATTGTTTAATGTTTCGAGTGATTTGATACTGCCATATCGAAATCTAGCCTTACAAATAAGTAAGGATTTGCTCTAGACCCCCCGCCCTAGTTCAGGGTCTAGGGACAAACAATATATATACCCAGCAATGATTAGGAAGGACAGATCAAGTGTTGAGATCAGTGGAACATATCACCTATCATATCCTAGGGCAAGAAGCTAATAAACATATTTCTGAATATGTAGTCTGGGAGAACTTATCCTATGGGAAACCAACTTGGTAAGATGTGTTGTATGGTCAGAGAGATCTGACCCTGTCTAAATGGTGTTATTGTAAATTGTTACGTGTAGAAGTGGCTCCTTAGGTAAGGTTCTGAACCCAAACCAATACTTTATTTCAGAGCTGTGAGTTTTTATGTTGACACCAAAAGGTGGTGTCAAATGCTGGGTAGATAATTGACAGTGAGGACCCGTGCAGTGTCGCATCTCGGCAGAACAGCCTTGTATTGCCCCCAAGCCCGGAGAGGTGGGGCCACCCGATATATTGCCCCCAAGCACGGAGAGGTGGGGCCACCAGATTCCAGCACCAGCGCTACTTCTTCAAAGTTACGTAAGCAGGCTGGTCTGCTGGATTTACACCAACTTCATAGACATAACACCCAAAGTGAATTACTACTAAAACATCCCATTTACTTCCATCATTAATGGACAATGTTTGGTAAACTTAGACAGGGAGGGATGAAGCCACCCCAACAGCACATCTATTCATCGTTCTCCCAGGGAAAATAAAATTATAAACTGTAGAAATACTAACTAATCTTAAAATTTGTATACGTACACACATTTTATTTATCATGTCATTTATTCATGCCATTCACTCATAAATTCCAAAATCTTTTCATATGTTCTGGCCAAATAAAACCTTGGTTCAGAACAAATAAATTTAAAAAAAGATTTACTTTCTAAAATTTCACCAGCTGGATTTAGTTCATTGTGTTCTAAATTTTATTGATAATATATTATTTAATATCTGTGTGTGTGTGTGTGTGTTTGTATATGTCAATACAACACATTACATTCAGTACCCTAGATTATAACGTAGCCACATTCATTAGGAAAAAAGATAGGTGTGAGGTCTTAGTGGTAGCAAGAAAGGCCTTCTGAAAATTCACAACTACATTTTATCTCAGGAGCCTTCACAGCTGACCTCATACATTACACTTAGTAATATCACCATCATACAATACCATCAAAACCACTACATATATTGGGGGCTCGTCCGGGATAATTAGCATAAACAGTAATATAAGGATCTCCTGGTGGGAGAAATAAAATTAGGGGAACAAAATTGTAAAATTCCCTTAAAATTAAAAGTGTCCCTTTAAATTAAAAGGGCAATTAGAAGTTGGTGAATCTTCACAGCCAGTGTTAGTTAATTAGTTAATTAGAATTATTTTGGTCTAGAATAATTATAATTACTTTAGAGATTGGAAATTTTACTTTGCTTATTGCTAGATTTGTTTAGAAAGTATGGCGGAGCTAGCAAAATTTAGATCAGCTGCTGTGCTGACCGCAAAGGAGATGGGAATGGATGGTCAGATTTTAATTCAATACGTAACGGCTGAATGTGATAAATATATTGAACGGGAAGAAAGGAGATTAGAAAAAGAGGCTGAAAGAAAATTAGAGTCTGAAAGGTTGGCTGAAGAGAAGAGGTTAGAGGCGGATAGAGAAATTAAGAGGCTGCAGATTGAGGCAGAAGACAAACAACAGCAAAGGGAGGCAGAAGATAAAAAGGCCGAAAGGGAGGCAGAAGATAAAAAGGCCGAAAGGGAGGCAGAAGATAAAAAGGCCGAAAGGGAGGCAGAAGATAGAAGGTTGCAAAGGGAGCACGAATTACGACTAAGGGAGCTGGAATTACAAGGCCAGGCTCCTAAAAATGGTGCCAGCCCTTTTGCCTCAGATGCTACGCCCAGTCTGGGAGCCTCAAACTCAGCTATGGGGTTTCATTTAGACCATTTTGTTGAAAAAGACGATGACATAGAGGGGTACCTAGGACGTTTTGAGTTATTAGCTACTACATATGGGTTAGAGAGAGAGAGAGGTGGAGTTTAAAGCTATCACAGGGACTGAGAGGTACTTCTTATGAAGTCTTTGCTAAAATGAACAGGGAAGACCAAGACAATTATGACATGTTAAAGCAGGCTTTGTTATTAAGGTACGAGAAGAATGGTGAATTTTATCGTAAGAAATTTAGAAATGCCAAACTGTTGTCTGGGGAGACATACCACCAATTCTCTGCTAGACTGGAAACCTATTTGGAGAAATGGACTGCTCTGGGGAAGACCCAAGATCTTAAAGAAATGATCATGATTGAGCAATTGAGAGAGTCCATGGCTCCAGACATGAGAAAATTTCTCATGGAACAAGGTGCAGAGAAGTTGGGAGAGGTTTTAAATGTCGCTGAGAGGTATCAGGCAGCCCAGGCAGAGGTAAGTGGTGCTAAAAAGAAGCACATAGACAATTTTAAAGCTCCACAGCAATTTAATAAATTTGATAATAGAGAGCAGGGAAATAAAGGTAGGACAAACTTTGAGCGGCCAAGAAATGACTATCGCGACAGAAACTCACAGTTCAATGACCAAAAGTTCAATGAAAGAAAACCGTTGAACCAAGGAAAAAGATGGTGTAAATGGTGCAAGAAAGATAACCATAACACCGAATTTTGTAGAAGGAAACCTTCAAACATTGCTGCAATGAAGTCGGGGACGCAAAGATTAAAGGTTAATCCTAATGGACAACAGGAACCTTATCACCCCCCAGTTTGTGAGGATGTTATTTGTAATGGGGTCACCATAAGGTGCCTTTATGATACAGGTTTGGATTATGATTCAGTTGTGAAGTCTAGCCTAGTGTACCCAAGTCAGTATACCACAGAAACAGTGGAAATACAAGGGGCGACTAAGGACATACCACTCATGACACTTCCCATCGCAAGGATAACGGTGAAAACTCGCTATGTGGAAGGAGAAATCAGAGCAGCAGTGATAGATGAACCAATCTACACTCTGATATTGGGGTGTAGATACGTCTTCTTGGGGAATCCCGAGAAACCTGTGATCATGGCGACAGTGCAGACCAGGTCACAGAAGAAGGAGGAAGAAGGTGAACCTATAAATGCTCATCCAGAGGAGATGAGAAAGGCGCAGGCTGAGGATAGGACACTCAAGCCATGTTTTAAAAAATTGCCCAAATGCCACACACCTCCGAGCAAGGGGGAATATTTCATGAAGAACAAACTATTATACAGGAAGGCCGGAACTGGAACAAATGGTCACAACCAGTTGGTTCTTCCCACCTCATATAGAGATAAAGTGATGGAACTCGGGCATGCGATTCCCTTCAGTGGTCACATGGGGATCAGCGCCACAGGACAGCGTATAGCTTGTCATTACTTCTGGCCAGGGATAACGGAGGATATAAAAAAGATATGTCAAATCCTGCCCTGAATGTCAAAGGGTAGCTCCAAGGCACTGGACTGCTCCTGCAACTCTAGGGGAAATGCCCATAGTGGGAACACCTTTTGAGAGGGTTGCAGTGGATATTGTGGGACCTCTCACTCGGACCAAGAGGAGGAACAGTTACATCCTTACTCTGGTGGACACTTGTTCTATGTGGGGAGAGGCGGTAGCCCTGCCATCAATTGATTCAAAACATGTAGCAGAGGCACTACTTACAATATTTACCCGATTAGGATTCCCGCATCAAATCTTGACGGATAATGGATCTCAGTTCAAGGGGAAACTAACGGAAGAAGTTTTTAAACTATTTCAAGCCAGACACTTTCATTGTAGTCCGTACCATCCACAAGGGAACGGCCAGGTAGAGAGGTTCAACGGGACTCTCATTTCTATCCTGAGAAAGCTGGCACACGAAAAACCGGATCTGTGGGATCAATTCCTGCCCGCCGCATTGTTTGCGTATCGGGAGGTACCACATAGTTCAACCGGGATGGCTCCCGCAACTCTGCTATTTGGGAGGCCAATAAAAGGTCCTTTAGAAGCTTTATTAAGGACCTGGACGGATGAGAAGGCGGAAGAACCTGTTACCTCATCTTATCAATACGTGAACGAACTGACCACTCGTTTGAAAGCTGGATGGAAACTGGCAAATGATAATTTGAAACAAGCCAGGAAGAAACATGCAGCATATTTTAATAGGAAGGCAAAGGACCGAGAACTAGCTGTGGGAGAGAAGGTGCTTCTTCTACTACCCGGTAGCCAGAATAAATTACAAATTGGTTGGCAAGGTCCCTATACGGTTCTAGAGAAGGTGTCTAGAACAAACTATAAAATTGACAAAAAGGGGAAGGAGAAAGTTTATCATGTAAACTTATTAAAGAAGTATCTGGACAGACCACTCCAGGAAAGCACCCCCTTATTGACCTTGGCTATTGCAACCCAGATGCAAAAGGAACCACTCACCTCACATGAATACCCATTACATCCTTGTGAAACAGCAGCACAGGTAAAAGTCAGTAAGCACCTGACTAAAAACCAGAGGGAGAGAGTTCAACAGGTTCTGGAGGAACATACAGATGTACTAACAGATAAACCAGGCCATACAAATTTGCTACAGTATGACATGAAACTGGTAGACTCAAACCCAATCTGTATGAGAGCCTATTCTATTCCGTTCGCGAAGGAGAAGGCATTGAAGGAAGAAATAGATTATTTGTTGAAGGAGGGGATTATTTCGCACAGTGAATCATCTTTTAGTTCTAGTGTCGTTTTGTTGAAAACCGTCTGGGGAACACAGACTGTGCATAGATTACAGGAAACTGAATGCTGTCACAGAAGGACAAGTGGATCCATTACCAGACACAAAACAGTTATTTGCCAGACTGAACAAGGCAAAATACTTTTCAAAGGTGGATCTTAGTAAAGGCTATTACCAGATCCCAGTGAAGCCTGAAGTGAGACCTTATTTGGCTTTTAGCACTTCGGATGGACATTATGAATTCAATATGCTACCATTCGGACTGAAAAATGCTCCGAGTGTATTTTCAAGGATGATGCGCAAATTGTTGGATCCCCTGAATAACCCATGTATCACGAATTTCATGGATGATATTCTCGTCGCCACAGAGACATTTGAAGAACACATTGAAGCTCTAGAGATGTTATTTAATAGACTTCGGGAGGCGAACTTAACTGCTAGGCCAACAAAATGTTGTATTGGATGCAAAGAGTTGGAATTCTTGGGGCACACTGTATATCAGGGTAATATGACCCCTGATCCTAAGAACTTGGAAAAACTGCAGAGAGCACCTAGACCACAAACAAAAAAAGACGTGCGATCATTCGTGTCGTTATGCGGATTTTATCAGAAATACATCAAAAATTTTAACGCTATTTGTGCTCCTCTGACTGATCTGACTCGCAAGGGACTTCCAGATAAAATTATTTGGACTGCACAATGTGAACTAGCGTTCCAAGAGTTAAAGGAAAAAACTCACTAGCAAGCCTATTCTCAAACTGCCTGATTTGACACAGGACTTTGTCTTAAGAACCGATGCAAGTAATGTAGGACTCGGAGGGGCTTTGTTGCAAAGATCATCTTCACCTGATGGGGAACTGAAACCAGTCGCTTATGCAAGCCGCAAATTGAATAAGGCGGAACAAGGATACTCCACAAGCGAAAAAGAATGTTTAGCGTTAATCTGGGCAATAAAGAAGTTTCAAATCTATCTGTATGGTAGGACTTTTGTGGTCGAGACGGATCATCAGCCTCTCGTATTCTTATCTCAGGCTAAGCATGAAAACGCAAGATTGCTGAGGTGGTCTTTATTGCTTCAACCTTATCAGTTTAGTATCCAATATATCCCAGGCAAATTGAATGTCGGTGCAGATTTCCTCAGTCGGCACCCCTGTGATCAAAATTAGAGTAATGGCAGACGTGAGGAGAGATTTTATCTATGTGTATCACTGGTTTTAGAACTTGCCGTAGGCATGTTTTCAAGTGGGGAGATGTGTCATAAAATTAACAAGTGATACAACGTAAAAATATCTCCAAAGGATAAAATGTAAGGATAAAAACATAATGCGTAAGCTGCTGATAGTACATGATCGCCCTGACCGCGGGTCATCACCCTCCATAAAAATTGACTTGCTAGACGGGAAATCAAAACGGTTACCATTTGAACGGGATGAGAACAGCGGATCAAAAGGAAAAAAAATATGACTGAAAAAATTGCGTGAGACTAGCAAGGTTAAGGAGACGCAATTGGGGGGGGGGGGGGGGGGGGGGGGGGAGAACGGAGAAAAAGTCACGTTTCCCAAGTTGACATAAAGTAAGGAACTCGACAGAAGGGACCTTGGATATGATACGCCACAGTCATTTATTGGACGCTTTTGCGATACCAAGCCTTTTATTTGAATTCAGCGGCAAACGCAGATGCTTGAAATATTACAAAATTTAAAAAGTAACTTTTTCTTAATATTAATGTTAGGAATATAAAAATTAGCTGGCCGGATGGCCCATTCTGAGCAGTGAAATAATATGCTTTTATTTATACAGACGGATAGATAATAATGAAGATAATGACAAAAGACAGTGTTGTTCACATCAGCGAAAGACTGCATTGAATCAAACAAGTCACTATTTGCACAAAAATCGCGACCTTGAAGACTCAAGTGTCCAAATCTAGTTAGAATGAAAGAGAAGGGACATTGGTGGGAGCTGTGGCTAAAAATAACTTTACAGACAAAAAGTGTAGAGGGGACGAATAGGTTGGTTAAAAAAAAAAACAAGTACGTTTTTGTGAAAACGCAAGTAGAGACGGACGGACTAACAGATAAAAATCCATACTTGACTGAAGCATGACTGAAATGACTTTAGTGTAGGAAATTTGAATTTAAAAAAAACCAAGGCATTGATTGGCCACAGACAATCATATTATCGGCGCTCAGACGCGCATTCGGGGCCATTCCTCAATAGTTGTCCAGTGATAGACACAGTAAATTTCAAGTGTGGTGATTTCCAAATGAAATAAATTGAAATAAGTTCAGGGACGCCATACTATAGCCAGCAGCTCAGCTGAGTTTTGCTAGCATTTCTGTGTTCTTTATTCATAATCTGGTAAGATTGAAATTATTTCTTTGTATATTTTGAATATTGTTTAATGTTTCGAGTGATTTGATACTGCCATATCGAAATCTAGCCTTACAAATAAGTAAGGATTTGCTCTAGACCCCCCGCCCTAGTTCAGGGTCTAGGGACAAACAATATATATACTCCAGCAATGATTAGGAAGGACAGATCAAGTGTTGAGATCAGTGGAACATATCACCTATCATATCCTAGGGCAAGAAGCTAATAAACATATTTCTGAATATGTAGTCTGGGAGAACTTATCCTATGGGAAACCAACTTGGTAAGATGTGTTGTATGGTCAGAGAGATCTGACCCTGTCTAAATGGTGTTATTGTAAATTGTTACGTGTAGAAGTGGCTCCTTAGGTAAGGTTCTGAACCCAAACCAATACTTTATTTCAGAGCTGTGAGTTTTTATGTTGACACCAAAAGGTGGTGTCAAATGCTGGGTAGATAATTGACAGTGAGGACCCGTGCAGTGTCGCATCTCGGCAGAACAGCCTTGTATTGCCCCCAAGCCCGGAGAGGTGGGGCCACCCGATATATTGCCCCCAAGCACGGAGAGGTGGGGCCACCAGATTCCAGCACCAGCGCTACTTCTTCAAAGTTACGTAAGCAGGCAGGTCTGCTGGATTTACACCAACTTCATAGACATAACACCCAAAGTGAATTCCTACTAAAACATCCCATTTACTTCCATCATTAATGGACAATGTTTGGTAAACTTAGACAGGGAGGGATGAAGCCACCCCAACAGCACATCTATTCATCGTTCTCCCAGGGAAAATAAAATTATAAACTGTAGAAATACTAACTAATCTTAAAATTTGTATACGTACACACATTTTATTTATCATGTCATTTATTCATGCCATTCACTCATAAATTCCAAAATCTTTTCATATGTTCTGGCCAAATAAAACCTTGGTTCAGAACAAATAAATTTAAAAAAAAGATTTACTTTCTAAAATTTCACCAGCTGGATTTAGTTCATTGTGTTCTAAATTTTATTGATAATATATTATTTAATATCTGTGTGTGTGTGTGTGTTTGTATATGTCAATACAACACATTACATTCAGTACCCTAGATTATAACGTAGCCACATTCATTAGGAAAAAAGATAGGTGTGAGGTCTTAGTGGTAGCAAGAAAGGCCTTCTGAAAATTCACAACTACATTTTATCTCAGGAGCCTTCACAGCTGACCTCATACATTACACTTAGTAATATCACCATCAAAACCACTACACATTTAAATCCCTTTAAACGCATTCCTGATACCCACAAATCTTAAATAAGGTAGTAAAAAAATAACTTTTTGTAAAGCACCATCTGTTTTTGCATTTTCATTCATTTATAATGATATTTAGCTACGTATATAAGCGTCAGAAAACATGTAAAGCTATAGATAGATTACTTCCACATAATTTGATCTATCTTTCAAGTCTTGTTAATCTTCTATTTATAATATGAATTTTTTTTTAATTGTGTGTGAGATAAGGACTGTTCCATTGGTGTTCTTTGGTAGACAATCCTGTGCACACGACGGCTGCCAGCGAATTCTAAGTAACTGTTTGTATATCTTCTTTCATTCAAAGTTACAATGCAGGTAGTAAATTTAGAGAAACCAAATTCTAAATCTAATACCATCCTTTTATCAATGGCTAGAGTCAGAGATACATATGATAATTTAGAAATATTTATGAATGGCATGAAAGCTCAGATAGAGTCACTAAAATATTTAGAGTGGGATGGTAAACAAGTTGTTGTTTTCTTATTCGGGGATTATTTCCTGGTTTTGCTGGAGACACCGCAGACATGGGTATATTCCTTGAGCTCCAGACAAACCAAACATTTTTATCAAAGACATCCAGAGAGCATACAACTTGCAAACCAAGAAGTTTGGCCATGTTGATAAGAGATTACAATAGATATATGAAATATGGGAAAGGGAATAAAACGGAAGTGGCACATTACCATAATTGTTTACACAAACCAATGTTAGAGATTGAAATTGAAAATGTAGCTCCTCCTTACCTTCATATTTTATTAGGCATTGTTTTGAAACACCACAGACTTCTAGAACAGGTAGCTGATACAATAGACGCAAAGATATTTGAGAATTCGCAAGAGATACATGCAAACATTAGTACTTTTAAGAACTTGAAGAGATTTAGTAGGAACTGGAAATAGGCAGAAGAATTAGGAGCTAAAATTGAATTTTTCAGGTAGGTATTGAACTTTGTGAGGATAAGGAGGAGACAGATAATTTTAAAGTTAGACTTGAAAATGCACAAGATGCGCTGGCCAAACTTCAGTTTCAAGATCTGTGTACTAGGTCTGGTCCAGTTTGCTCACACATTGACAAGGTACTAGCCAAACACAAAATCATACAACAGGCTTATAATAGCAGAGCATTTATAGGGAATCACTGCCACAGATATCTCACACAAAAAGTTTATAAAGATCTTACAAGAGCAATCATTACACAAACACTGAAAATTACAGACAAACAAGATATAACTAACATAGCTTTTATTGCCCAAGAACAATTCAACTCACTGAAAGAAGCATTTGAGAAAGTACACAACAAAATATCACACAGTAAACCAATTAGTAAATAATCAATAACAGCATCGATAGAGACTTATATGTCTTTGTTCAGAAAGCTATTCCCTAGCAAGACAATTCATAAACAGCACATATTAGAAAAACATTGCGCAGACTGGATCAGAACTCATGATGTATGATTGAGATAATTGTTAGCTCTCATGTTCTGGGGACAATTGGGTGTGTTATTTTAAGGTTATAAATGTGGACATGCAATTTAAACTTTCAATAATTAATGTTTGACGCATGAAACCAAAACAAAACTTTGATATCCATTTTCTGCAGGTTTTCTACTTTTGATTTCTGTAATTTGTTATGCATGTTGATTGTGACCGTTTTAGTGTAAATTGAATTAGAAACAAACCATAACAAAATGTAAAAAAAAAACCGTAAATTTTACACTATTTCAGACTATTATATCTTCTGTTCTAATTGTGATAAAATGTTTGTTCTTGTTCTAAAATTTACTCTAACATTTCTAGTCTAGCTTTACGTAAAATTAAAGCCGGCATTTATAATAATAAAGTAGCATAAAAGCAATTCAAACATGTTTTGGGGACAATTGGGTGTGTTATTTTAAGGTAATAAATGTGGACTTGCAATTTAAACTTTCAATAATTAATGTTTGACGCATGAAACCAAAACAAATCTTTGATATCCATTTTCTGCAGATTTTCTACTTTTGATTTCTGTAATTTGTTATGCATGTTGATTGTGACCGATTTAGTGAAAATTGCATTATAAACAAACCATAACAAAATATAAAAAAAAACGTAAATTTTACACTATTTCAGACTATTATATCTTCTGTTCTAATTGTGATAAAATGTTTGTTCTTGTTCTAAAATTTACTCTAACATTTCTAGTCTAGCTTTACGCAAAATTAAAGCCGGTATTTATAATAAAAAAGTAGCCTAAAAGCATTAATTAAGCCCTATCAAAAGTAAACATCGCCACATGTTTTTCCCATTAGGAAGCTGACCACGTGACCTTTGTCAAGTGGGCTATAAATAGCGCGGTCGGGGAAAAAGGGGAAATAACTAAAAGATCGCTCGCAAACAGCCGTGATTAGCGTGCACCATCAAGACAAGAGACAGAAGACGCTGGAGATCTTATGCAGCATATTTTCGTTGTGGAGAAAGCAGCAGCTATGATGACACATGTTGACAACCTCATTACGATCACTGTCACTCCATAATTCACCGACATGAAACTTTTCTGTGACAGACATGGACTCGGTAGATGGACATTCGTAGTAATAAAAGTTAGTATTTCTCATCGTCACTGCATTATTTACAATGGTTTCATTATTATATGTAATTCATTCACTGCATTTTCCCCTTTTCACGTGCGAATTGTTTTTCAATATCATCCTTTTTAATCTTTACTAACCCTATATGTGTAAATATTTAATCAATACATTTAAAGTCGTGTTGATCATTACTTAGTCATTTAGTGTATCACTCGTGCTGTCTGCGTTAAGTATTTACATATAAGCAGAATCCTTCATTGGGGAGGTTGAGGGAAGGGGGGGGGGGGGGGATCTCTTCTGAATCGAGATTTCATTAAAGAAGTCCATGTCGTGGAGATACAGAAAATCTTCATGATTTATTAGTAAAAACCATAAAGAGGAGAGCATTCGCCTTCTCTTCTTCTTGTCTCTATCTCGAATAGGCCTCTTACTTTCTTAACGAGCCAATTTTTGGAGACCTTCTTGATATTAGTCCATAGGAAATTAGGAAATATTACTTTAAAAAAAAATGAAGAAAGGGCAAAAAAGGACAGAAAGAAAATAAGAACGATGATGAAAAAAGTGCAGGGCGTTAAATCCTAAGAATAGTTCATTACAATCCGTAACATAGAACAGAATCGTAACTCGTACAAGGTGATTCTTGACGAGAAAAGGTGAAAAAGCAAAGGACGATTGATTTAATATTTTTTTTAAACATCTCCTCGAATATCTTCTGTTTCGGCCGTATGACCTACCACTATCAGCATTTATTCGTGCTGGAGGCTGGTTATAATGAGAATAAAACTATCATTAGTTATTACAGAAAAAGCAAGCAAGATTTTTAACAAATATAAAAATACCCCAGACAGCTAAGAGCAGGGTAGAGCGAGGTGAAGCTAACTGTGTTAACTTTGGGTAAAAAGCCACGTGACAAATCGGCGGCAATTGGCATGGAAATGTAGTGACGTAGGTAGGGACAGCTACATCACGCTATGAGAACGTGATGTTTGACCAATAATAACACGGTTACATTGTCCACACTGACCAAACAGTAAAGTCTGCTTTTACACCATTGGTTGAAAGTCAGTCTGAAGAAGTATCATTGGTCGAAGTTGCGGGCGCCTAGGAGAAAAAGTCAAAATGGTCAACAACTAATCAAAACACAGGCTCAATCAAGTTAGACTGACTGAAAAAGGTAAATATGACGCTTCAGACATAGTTAGAATACATCTAGAATTTACATCAAGCTCACACAGCTGAGAAGACGCCAAGCTGACTTGTTCTTGTGAGCATATTTGCTTTGTGAAAAGCTACAAGCCATTGTCCTCAACGTATGAGTACTATTGTGTCTGAAAGTATGTCTAGAAATGTATAGATTGTCAGCTTATTTTCCTGTAAAATCTCATAGTTATGTAAATTTTATGTAATATTTAAAATTTATGTAATATTTAAAATTCATGTTATGAGTGCCGTATAATCTACATGACTATGTTTTGCCTTGGTATCCCAACCAGCCTGACAATGTTCGATGCTTTATCACTAAATATGACCTACCAAACAGCTTTGGCTCAGCTGGCGAGACCTTTTTAGGGTAGTCCTTATTAGGGCTTCACATGCTAGCAATAAAAGCATAGTCCTTTTCAGGGATTTGATTTTTTAACCGGTGTAGCACAAGTGTTCGATGTTGTTACATTTTAGAAAAGGGAAATCCATTTAGCGCAATCAAATACCGAAGGTAAATAATTGTATAATTTACCAAATATTTTTGAAATGATGATTAGTAACATTTAATGTATTTTTACGCGTGTCATATAATATTATAATGTTGATGTATAAAGGTACGCCGATCTCCCTTGATTGACAGAATCACAGCCACATGACAGTGTCAAATTGAAGATTCTAATCTATCTTGGCCTGTTAGTCACCGAAGGGACGTCCTAGTAGTACATACAAATACCGCAAGCCTTGCATTGTGAACTTTGCAGGCTTATATAACTGAACAAACAACACAAAATTTGGACACGCTTGAAGATCAATGAACAACATTGCAGGCATGACAAGCATTGTGGCTTCATGCCCAGGTGAATGTAGCGAAAGGTTTTCCTATTATGATAATAGTGTAGAGCAGAAGTAGAATCTCTCTCCAAAAAGTATGAAGTTCCAGTGCCCGAGAAGTACACTGGTATCACAAGTGAGTTACAGCTGTGAATACTCTGAGCTGGACAATAGATTTAGGCTTCAGAAGTATAAGTTGCTACTTTCGCTATCGTAACCCTATGTGATAATATAATTAAATTTGAAAAGGTAACTCAAAATTTAACAGTTAAAAATTTAACAAGTCAAATGAGTACAATTATCCAATTTATTATGTACATCTATATATTCTTGTAATGATAAATGGGTGTTGGAAGATGGTAAAATGTATGATTATTTACAGTTACAAATTAAAATAACTAATAGAAAAAGTCTTGGATTTATCTTCCACTGAATTTACAACAAAAGGATTGTCACATTATCTCTTGCCATCTAGTTGTCATCATTAGACAGTCGTTTTAGAAACTGCTCACAGGATTTGTTGGATGGATACAAAGAAACTCAACTTTAGCCACGTCTGCTCGAGGTTCCTCCGACACACTGGAGTACGGAAGACTTTCCTTCAGCCCGCCCTATAACTACGGGGGACTAAGGTGTTGAAGTTTGGTTGACCTCTAGGCTTCAGTGAGCTGGATCAACTTCTTCAAGTCTTTAGTTTCTCGATCAGGAATGATCATAAACATTGATCATAAAAACCTGGAACAAGAAGTAATAGGTGGCCATGTTGTTCCAACAATCTCACCACCAACTACTGTTCATGATGCGACCATGTCTTCAGTGTTTGTATATAAATGAATGAATCATGGTAGTATGTTACAGAGATAGCATGATAAGATAATGTATACTGTGCAGAATTAACAAATTACATGAATAAATCATAGGTTATGATACATGGGTACGATATAACCTTTGCCTTCCACTTATGGATGTCAAGTCACTTATGTACTTGCTGGTATGTCGTAAGCTTCCAGGCAAGAACTAGCCATGATATATGTGGCTAACCAATTAATGGTTATGCTTCCTGACAATGCCGGTGAAGGTTATCTCTGGTTAGCGTCATTCTCTTTTTTATTATATCTGATACAATCAATCAGAAATAAAATCTGAAATAAAATGATATTATTCATACATATATCTTTAATAAACTTACATACCCTCTTAGGATCTATAAGCTCACGGTGAGATTATTTTGGTTGAAGTTAATCTGCCCTGCATGCAGCGTGAAAAAATAACTTTTCTTGCAGATACTGTCTTCCAGTTTCTCACTTTGGCTTCTGGATTTGGTGTGTGTGATTTTCAACGCGTCCCTCTGTCCTTATATTTCAGTCTCTCGCGCGTACGAGAAAGCACCTCTAAAACTCCCAAAAGATTTTCGTTTCATCTCCTGGTTTGAGGCTATTTGAAGCAATCTGTGTTTTTCCTGTACTTGTTTTTTTTCTTCTGTTCATTTACACACTTATATTCTTCCGTCCTTTCTATGTATCATTTCCTTTTCCCCATATGAGGCTTTCATTACATATAAGTTTTATACAAATCCGTTGAGGCTTGTTAGTGTAATAAATTTTTAAAGATTATTAGCTAAGTTTTAGCCGATGTGATGAAGGTGAAAAATATTAATTATCTTTAAAACTATTTATATTTGAATAATATCCTTTTGGATATAATTCCTAGCCTATCTCCTTTGTTGAATTATTTTTATTTAATATTATTCCAACCGGGCGTTCTCCGGTAGTTAATAATTTAATGTCCAGTAAATGCAAACTTTGAAAGTCCGCCATTCATTCCTATTAGCTATTTCATCATTCTTCGGTAATACTGTATGGCTTTTAACCGTAAGTCACATTTCCCGTCTACTACAAACTTCAAAGAAAGACCGCCGCGCTGACCTTGCGCTGGTGTGTGTGTGTGGGAGTCGCGCTACACATTTTTTTCCCACAACAAAGCAAGAGGAACCAAATTTCGCTACAGTGAATAAAGTACAAGCGCACAGTGAAATGATGGGGCAGCGTCATAAACGCATCGGGAAGTCATCCACCATCCAGATGCAGAACTGAACTGTAGAGCTATTCTCAACCAGATCAGTGGTACTGGGAAACAAAACTAAAAAGTCACCATGGCCAAACATTTTTAGTGATGAGCAATGATCCTTTGACAATATATTAATTTTTCACTTATATCCATCTACAATTGTAAACTATATATACTGCTCAAAAAAAGTTAAAGGCCACTTTCAATTTTTAGGTCATTTCAACTATGCTGTTTTTTTTTAAACCTGAACACTCAGTCAAAAAAGTTTTGCTGCATTTTGTTGCATGCTTAAACAATGTTTGTTAATCTGACAATAAATCAAATCTGTGTTACGTGTGTGTACCTCCAAGGTCAATCAAATGTACGTGGTGGAAAGGGAAATAATGCATGTTTGAAAATGCTTCCTATGGCAAAGCCTGTTGATAACATTGCTTAAATTTGCTTTTCACGTGCAAGTCGGGACTATAGTGAACACATTTCACCCACTTTTCGGAAGGAACGGGCAATGGGTATGTTTGTAACATTTACCATTTTAGCCATGGCTCAGCTAAGACGCTTGACCAATGTTGACAGATGGAGAGCGATGGCATGGCTGCAGGATGATGTAGGGCTGCGAGAAGTTGCTAGGAGATTAGGAGTTGCCCACTCTGTCATACAAACTCTGCGTGATCGTTATAATGCAACCGGCAGTGTCACAGAACAACGCAGGTCAGGACGTCCAAGGTCTACCACAAGACGGCAACACGCTGACCCATGGCTAAAATGGTAAATGTTACAAACATACCCATTGCCCGTTCCTTCCGAAAAGTGGGTGAAATGTTTTCACTATAGTCACGACTTGGACGTGAAAAGCAAATTTAAGCAATATTATCAACAGGCTTTGCCATAGGAAGCATTTTCAAACATGCATTATTTCCCTTTCCACAACGTGCATTTAATTGACCTTGGAGGTACACACACGGAACACAGATTTGATTTATTGTCATATTAACAAACATTGTTTAAGCATGCAACAAAATGCAGCAAAACTTTTTTGACTGAGTGTTCAGGTTTAAAAAAATACAGCTTAGTTGAAATGACCTAAAAATTGAAAGTGGCCTTTAACTTTTTTTTGAGCAGTATATATACTATATCTCTTATAAACTGCAGTCGTGAATTCTGTTTTATTCCAGTTATTAATTCTAATTTTTGTTGGGTGGGTGGACTTAAGAATATTTAATATTTAAATCAGAAGGGAATAATTAACGGCCTGCATTCAGATCACTTTTTAATAGATACACCATTGGAGCATAGGATAGATCTAGCGTAAAGGTGACTTAATTCACAGCTCTCTTCTAAAGCGACCATCTAGATCTGTGATGTAAATCACCTACACGTCCTGTACCATCCCTACCTCTAGTTCACCAGTTCTTTTCTCGCCTACTGCGACTACTTAACTCTCAACCATCTATCTCGCCACACTATGAAAATAGATCACGGAATTCTCTTTCGCGATTCAACACTTCCTCCAAAAAAATTAAGGCCTTGGATTGACCATTATTCTAGTTTCTTCTTTAGATTCAGCTTGTATAACTCCCTGATTTCATCCGGGTACAGAACCTACTGCAATAGCTCATTCATCACAATGTCACGAGCCGAATCTGCTATTAAGGATTTGGGCAGATCTGGCAGCGATGTAACCCTGGAACGTGACACTGATTCGTGAAGTGAATGATGGCTTATGTAACCCGGAGAAATGTTTCTACCCCAGGAAAAAAAAACAAAAAACAGATGAATCCAACTTATGGCGAATGTAATAAATCATGGTACTTTATTCTCCTTACAACTGAGTCAACATATATTTTAAGCACTAACTCGCAGAAATCAGTGTCGGTTGTAGCAGTAATATCCCCTTATATTTCCCGGGGTCTTTGAGACAAACAAGCGAACGAATGAAATATTTATTTCTTCGGGGTAAAGAGATAGGCATTATTGCCTATTTACATGTGCTGCTTAGGGTCCGACTGACAGAGTGGTTAGAGTAATATTTATTTCTTCGGGGTAAAGAGATAGGCATTATTGCCTATTTACATGTGCTGCTTAGGGTCCGACTGACAGAGTGGTTAGAGTGCTGGTTTCTCGCGCAAAGGTGCCGTGTTAGATTCATAGTATCGCTTTAGTCTGTAAGTGGGTACCTGACTTTTGCACTTGAGGTAGGGAAGGAATAGGCAGCGAGGAACGGATGCTGTACCTAGTACAGTGAAGTCTCTAACTCTTCGTTACCTTGCGACAGTATCTGCTATGAGACTGACTTTCTTTTTTTCAGTTTTCTACCTTTTACATTTCTGCCCTGCAATACGTTAATTTTCAAAGAAAAAGTGAGCCTCCTGTTCCCCCAAGCATGTCATTGAAGGCAACAACAGTATGATGTTGTACATGGGCAGACGTCCGATCGACAGGGTGGTTAGAGCCCTGGTCTATCGTGGCAAAGGTATCGAGCTCAAAACACAGTGACGTAACGATACAGTCTACCCAGCTGTAAATGAAAACCTGACTCTGCTCGTGAATTAGGGAAGGAAAAGGCAGCGAACGAACGAACGAACTTTATTTTCAAAGGGTTAAGAATTGGGCACGCATTCTGCCCTTCCTCTCTCTCTCATCATGTATACTGTATCATTTTGTCCTCACATTTACTTTTAGCATTATTTAGGCATTTATCATTATAAAAGTAATATAAGATCATACATTTGCAATAATCATCATTAAAAAAAGTATGTTTTTATAATAAATTTAAAAAAAAAATGAAAAGAAAAAACAAACAAAAAAAAAAAACAAACAAACAAACAGCAAGAACGATAAAAATCGAATTCCTCATACAGTAAATTAGACACGTGATTTGAGACATAATCGGTGTGTTATAAGAACTCGTGAAATATTCGAACAGTCTGCTACTGAATGACTAGGGACTCGGTGTGTTTTCCAGTGCATGCGAGGAAGGGAGCTCTTCTCCTCACTTCTCCTGGACCTAGTATGGTGAAGTCTCTAACACTTCACTTCTCCTGGACCTAGTATTGTGAAGTCTCTAACACTTCCCTGCCCTATGGCGGTATGTATTACGGGAATCACTTTTTATTGCAAGCTGAACAAGTAAAACGAATTTATACAGAAACTACCACAGCAATACCTTATGAATGTTTGATGTGGGCTAGCAATACCTTATGAATGTTTGATGTGGGCAAGCAATATCTTATGAATGTTTGATGTGGGCTAGCAATACCTTATGAATGTTTGATGTGGGTTAGCAATACCTTATGAATGTTTGATGTGGGCTAGCAATATCTTATGAATGTTTGATGTGGGCTAGCAATACTTTATGAATGTTTGATGTGGGCTAGCAATACCTTATGAATGTTTGATGTAGGCTAGCAATACCTTATGAATGTTTGATGTAGGCTAGCAATACCTTATGAATGTTTGATGTGGGCTAGCAATACCTTATGAATGTTTGATGTGGGCTAGCAATACCTTATGAATGTTTGATGTGGGTAGCAATACCTTATGAATGTTTGATGTGGGCTAGCAATACCTTATGCATGTTTGATGTGGGGTAGCAATACCTTATGAATGTTTGATGTGGGGTAGCAATACCTTATGAATGTTTGATGTAGGCTAGCAATACCTTATGAATGTTTGATGTAGGCTAGCAATACCTTATGAATGTTTGATGTGGGCTAGCAATACCTTATGAATGTTTGATGTGGGCTAGCAATACCTTATGAATGTTTGATGTTGGCTACTTGCAAGGGGGCCAGTGGCAGTGGTGGTTCCATGCTCCATAAGGAGCGAAAAAAGAAATGGTGAAGGAAAGAATTTTCCACATCAATCAGTCAATCATTTAATCAATCAGTAAATCAATCAATCAACAAATCAATCAATTAATAAATCAATAAATCAATCATTCAGTAAATTAATCAATAAATCAATAAATCAGTCAATCAATCAATCAATCAATCAATATCCTTAATCTCCCCAAGAACCTTATGCTCTTCAACAAACACATACCAATTCCTCCTGTCACGTGCTAACAGTTCAAGTTCTTACCACGTTTTCCTCATCAGTTTCACTTCTGTCTCCAGTTCTCTTCTCCGTATGTATTTTTTGGTCTACCTCTGTCTCTCTTTCCCTGATGATCCCAGAACAAGGACTGCGTTGTAATGCTATCAACAGGTTTCCTCGATGTGTGTCCTATCCATCACCAGCGTCGTCTTCTCATTTCTTGTTCCACTGGTACTTGTCTGGTTCATGTGACTAATGTTCAACATCAAGAGTTAAACAATTTCCAAAAAAAAAGTATTAATAATTTTGACCCGATCTTCTAAACGCTGTAGGGGTTTGACATATCACGAAAACTGGTTGAAGGTACTTCTTAATTCTAAAATTGAAGGTATACTTACACGCAATTACTGAATAAATAAATTTAAAAAAAAAACAAGAAACAAGCAGGAAACTAATTCAGCAAGCAGAAAAATCCCGGAATGTTCTAACGCGTCTAAATTACTTATTCGCAATCTCAGAAAGTATATCTTTTCCTCGCGGGAAACATAATAATAGATTAAGACAGGCTTACCAAACTACTGCCTGGATTCAAAGAAATATAAATCCAAACTTGAACTAACAATGCTACCCCAAACTGGCGTCACTTACATCAGCCTTCGTATCCGTTACGTCTGACTATAGTTCCTAATGAAAGTAGTCCGCAATCCAAGCGATGCATATAATGAAGGCTCCAGTAACTCAACGATCACAATTAAGACACAAGATTCTCACTCAAACAAGAACCTCAGACACAAAACATTTCTCAGGAAAAAACCCAGAAAAATGCGCCTCTTGAACATCACAAGAACCGATGAACTCTTCTAATAAATGCTTTTAGTTTTATCTCCCTCTAGCCGTGGCTAACGAGCCACTCGGGGCGACACGAAGAGACTTTTCTACTTGCTTCGTCGAAAAAAAAAAGGGAAGAAATTGGAGCGCTAAGGAGAGAAATTACATTTAATAGCAATTTTTCTGTGTTACAAGATTTCCGACCAGCGGTTTGATTCTCAGACACACAGCTCTGGTTCCTAATGACCCAATCTTATGGCAAAAGTTCTTACGTAATGGAAACTTTCAACATTGACTTACATTTTTTTTTCTCGTAGTTATTATTTAAGTAACGCAGTCAGATTCAACGTGTCTGTTCTGAAGAAACAGATTCTGTTGGTGAACATTCATGGTGGTAAATTGGAGAAGTATCTACTGAAACATTCTGGTGGGGAACATTCATGATCGTAGATTGGAGAGGTATCCACAGAAAAATTCTGGTGGGGAACTTTCGTGGCGGTAGATTGGAGACGAATCTACGGAAAGATTTGGGTGATGAAAGTTCATGGTGGTAGATCGAAGTAGTATCAAGGGAAAGACTCTGATAGTAAAAGTTCAAGGTGGTAGATTGTAGAGATATCTAAATGAAGATAATGGTGGTGAAAATTCGTGGTGGCAGAATGTAGAGATATCTACGGGGAAAGATTCTGGAGTTAGAGAAAGACTCTGATGGCGAAAATTCATGGCGGTAGGTTGGAGAGGTATCTAAGGAAAGATTCTGAACGGAAGGATTCTAGTGGGGAACATTCCAGATGATAGGTCGGAGAGATATCAAGGGAAACTTTCTGTTGGTGAAAATTCATGGTTGTAGACTGGAGAGATATCTACTGACATTTTTGTGTGTTGCGATTTTATGAATTCAAATGCCTTTTTCCAGATGATGCGATTTCACGAAATCCGAATAAGCTCCTCCAGATGATGTGATTTCATGATTTCAAGTGTCTTTCTCCACATGATACAATTTCATAAATTCAAGCGTTTCTCTCCAGATTAATCGATGTTGGTGATATGTGTTTTTGTATTTAACAGCATCTTTATTTAAAAAAAAACTGGAGCTAATACTTACACTCCCAACCACCACTTAAATGAATCTCTTCTTAATGCAAATTATTCACACAAAAGATGCCACGTCTGACAAAGTTTCTGTGAAAACATGACGCATTCTAAAGTCCGCACTTTCAGCAAACAGGGAAATGACTGCACGGTATTTAGAATGTCTAGATTTAGATCTTTGACAAACAGACGCTCTGTTTACGACTTGACGCAAGATCTCAATCACTTTTGCTGAATGTTAGGAGTACTGTCCTTCTTCCTATTATGAGTTGCACCGTGCTATGATTACTTCTGGCATTCGGATGAATCTAGCAGACATTAAATCAAAGCCTCGACGTTTAAAGTAATAGAAAAAAAAATTACATTGCATATTTCCTATCCCTTGTAAGCTATCCCCCTTAAACAGTGTGTCTCAAACTTACAGTAATCGCGTACCCCTTATTAGAATTATTATTACGTGTAGCCCTGTTGACACGAAAGAAAGGAAGGAGAAAAGGACGGTCCGAAATGAGAAAAACTGCTATTTATAGCATGTCCCTGTACCAGATCTGTCAATCGTCATCACGAAGACCGGAATTTCTTGTATCTGAAACTGATCTGGCGTGATGAAGGGACATAGAGCCACGTGTATACGGTACTATGAAGGGAGTACTGTCCATATAGCAGAGAAGAGGTTAAAGATACCATTTGATTTAAGACAGTAGAGGTTACACCTGATACAGTAACTAGCATAATACTACTATAGTTACTACTATTACTATTATTACTACAACTATCACTATTACTACTATTACTACCACAACTATTAGTAATACTACTAGAACTACTACTACCACCGCCACTATTACTACTAAAGCAACCAAGAGCCCCACCACCACCAGTACTATTATTATTTTTATTATTACTACTACTACCACCACCATTACTAGTAACACCACCAAGAAACCCACCACCACCAGTACTATTATTACTACTACTTGCACTACTGCAACTACCACCACCATGATTACTACTAACACAACCAAGACCCACACCACCACCAGTACTATTATTACTACTACTTGTACTACTACAACTACCACCACCACCATTACTACTAACACCACCAATAACCCCAGCACCATCAGTACTACTATTACTACTACTACTACTACCACCGCCACCATTATTACTAACACCACCAAGACCCCCACCACCACCATTACTACTAACACCACGAATACTCCCACTAGGTAGAAGCATCATTATCCATCTATATACAACTCTGCTAAGAGTAATCTTGTGCAAAGGTAAACACTTGTGAAGACCCACATTAGATACTCTAGGTTTTGGCCACTGTTGGAGCAAAGGGAGGCAACTCTTGACAACCTTGAACAGAAGGCACAGTACTGAAGGGTATAAAATGTTTTTGTTGTTGATGACCAGTGCCTGGCGGGGACCTTGAACATGATGATGATAAATGTTTCCACAAGAGACGTTAATAGTGTTGATAATTTCTGTTATTTATCCAATTATCATTCATTTACAGAAATATTTCGCCATATGATTATTCCATTACTGTCAAATTTTCATTTGGCATACCTTTTTTCCGACAATTTATGACCATTTTGTAGCGTCCGGGTCCACAAAATTTGCCGCCTTGGCTCGACTGAAACCGGATTCTTTCCCTCTATCAACCCTCGTTAAGTGCGGGGCACCACACATTATCCAGCACTCAGAAGCGCTGTGTAAGTTGGTGGTGAGAGGAGTAAAAATCTAATTTCTAGACACAATAATGGAGCCAAGATGCCCCACTTAGCTGGGTCGGGCTGCTAAATGTGCGTAAAGTCTTCTCTTAACTATTGAAAACACGATGAAGTCAGTGTCTTTATGCGGACATTCCGCGCTGGTTCGTGCGTCAATGTGTCGAGATGTACCAGATCGTCCCCCCAGGCTTCTTTCGTTAATCCTGAAGATCAGCAGACTAGACAAAATGACGGATGGCAATTTTGTTTTTTCATTACGCCAGGATTAGAGACAGGGAATGCGCTGAAGAGATATATTTAAAAAAAAAGTAGTTTTGGGGTTTCATTTTTCGACAATTTAAAATGTTAGAGGGTCGTGTTCGAAATGTCAACTCCCTAGGTGGTCTGAAACCTAGTGAACCAAGGGCTCAAAGATGTGAAGTATCCAAACAACTCTCATATCAAATTAACTAAACGTTTTAAAAAACGGTGGACACTATGAGGAAATTCTTTGAATACGTGAGCAAGTTCTGCGAATAAAAGCCCTTGTTTAGTCTTGTTGTAAAGAATACCTTAATGATGCCAGACTTTTGGGACACCCTGTAGAGCACGGGAATATTGATCTTTGATTTCTGCGCATTAATAATTAGCCATCTCGACGGTGACACTTCTTCCGCCATTTCAGACACGGTTTTTTCCTACACATCAAAAACTTAACTAGCAGAGTCTCCTGTAACATAACAGCCACTACTCGGAAGTATACCCTAGTCTGGTTAATCAAAGTAAACGGTAGATCCAAGTCAGATACTGTCGTAGGGGAGTGAAGTGTTACAGACTTGCATCGAGCTTTGGGGTGACCAGTTCCTTTCTACCTTTTCCTTCCCGACTCAAAAGCAAAGTCAGGTACCCATTTACAGCTGGGTAGACGAGCGTGTTGATACTATGAATCGAACTCGGCACCTTTGTCGCGAGAGACCAACGCTCTAACGACTGTGTCAATCGGACGCCCACTTTGCCTACATTAATTCATTTGATGCATTACCCTTCATCGTCCAACGGAGCACGTGCTTTCATGCATACACAGGCCAAGCCCACTTGTTCTGTGACATTCATTAAAGGTCTTTCAATGTCGTCTTTACTATGTTCTTTACCAGGTATTTTTAGCAGGGATTTGGAGCATCACAAATTTTGAACTGCTCCGCTCCGGTATCGATACTGACTGCTCCAGCTCTGCTCCGGTATCGATAGTGACACCTCCGCGGTCCGAATCAAATTATTATATTTTATGTTATGTTTTTAATAAAGTGCACATTGTAACTTTGAAAAACAAGCTTTGTTTATTCTTCTTCTTCGTTCGTCCTGAAAAGGACGTTGGGTGCGTTGTATCCGTTTACAGCGAAGCTGCGATATTTGCGCCTTTCGGCCGACACATCCGACTTCAGCACGACATTGTTTGGGACCGGGTTAGCCTTCCCTCTTCGATCCCTACTCACTCAGCCAGACTGCAGTGATGCAGCCTGTTTCCAGGACCACCACTTGGAGGTGGAGTAAGGTCTTGGTCAGCTCTGGTTCGCTGACCCTGACGCAAGCAGTCTAGCTATGGGTCACTGACACCATTTCTCACTGTTGACGCGTCTTAGGTCCCCTTTGTTTATTCAAGAATTGTCAAACAGTTTCAATTACACTTAAACTATAATCATTTCATTATTCTTATATTTATAATTCATTCTGTAAAATATTATTACTGCAATGAAATCGTCTTTCATAGTCTGTCATATATCACTAAACATTAACATTTACAACTAAGAATCACCTAAACCTATCTGTGTTTTTCCTGTTTATCCATTTCCCCCTCGAAGTCATCTTCTGAAGAATTCATCATCATCAGCATTCCCTCTTCGCTCCGGATGGGGCCAGACAGTTCACATAGGGGCCAGACAGTTCACATGGGGCCAGACAGTTCACATGGGGGCCAGACAGTTCACATGGGGGCCAGACAGTTGATGTCACTTGCTTTATTCATATTTGTTTTAGCTTGACTTCCTTTACCACCTTGCACGTCTTCAGTTTATTCTTTGCTTGTCCAAAAAGCCTCACAATTTGAGCCTTTAAAATTCAAATGTAAAGCCATCATTGAGATCTATATTCGTAAATCAGCTATCAGTCACGTGGGCAGATTTAAATTTGCTGTTCAAGCCATGGCTGAATTGGCTTGTACAGAAATCCCCCGGCCTTACGCTGTTCGTTTAGCGCTTTTTCGATATAACGGTGCTTTTATTTTAAGCCACATGGCTGATATACGCTTAAAGAATTCAATCTTACGCTGAGCGCTAAACTCCATGTGAGAAAGGAACATAACTTTCATATGCTCATCAAGTTCATTCAGGGTGATGGGATGACAAGAAGCATTGTGACTGTTAGCATAATGAAGAATGACCCCAAAATCGAATGCATTTCTATGGTAATCCGTAACATAGAATTCGATTTTAATTGCGACAAGGTGCATCGTGAAGAGAAAAAGAATGTGGCGAATTAAAGCAAGATCAACTAGTTTTTGAAAGTTTTCTCGAATATCTTACTGTATACTGTGCCGCGTATTGCACATAACTATTTGTCTGTAAATATCCATGAACTCTATTCCAATTCAGGTATACCTCGGAGATATTGCGGATTCGGTTCCAGAATACCGCAATAAAGCGAATATCGTAATAAAGCGGGTTGACACAGCGTATTTTATGTTAAATACACCTATGTCTTAGTTCTCGAAATACTAAACAAGGGAGAAAGGGATGGAGTGGAACACATTCAAGTAATAACCAACACTGGCAATATTCCCAACTCTGTCCAATGTATTCCAATAACTGTCACCACAAAATTACAACAATATATATATAGTCAGCGAAGTGTAACACATTCATGGAAATCCCAGATCACAAAATGCATTATCTTCTCACAAATAAATAACTTCTCGCACTCGACAATTCAAGTCCACCATCGCCACCAGAAACCTCGTCGCTCCCTTGACCCCCGTTTCTCCACTGTCCCAATCAGAACGCTCCTTGCATTCTGATAATAGTCATACCCGACTGACATTACGTACCTGCTCCCAGCGGAGAACCGCCAGTCCACAGCTGTGTTAACCACGCTGTGACATCTATTCTCCCCCCTGTGGAAAAAAAACGAAGTTTTTTTAATTTTAATTTTATTTTTCTGGAGGGCGGCCGGACGCACTCCAAACTACCAACATCCGGCCCTTGAGCCAAGTATACATTCATATCCTTCTTGTCCTCACATATCTTGCATGTTCAATTAAACATCGTGTGGGGGGAACAACCAAGAAATAAACAAGCATTCTACAAACGAGACAGAGTGTCAGTTTCAACGTTAAGCTTACCCTCTAGGGGTAAAACAGTAAATTTGTACTGCTGCAGTAAGAGGGCCCAACGAGTTAATTTCGAGCTTGTCGATTTCGACGACTGTAAAAATGAGAGTGGTCGATGATCTGTCTGTAATATAAAATGTGAACCTATCAAGTATCGGGACAACTTTGAAACTGCCCACACAATTGCCAGGCATTCTCTTTCAATAGTGGAGTACCTAGTCTCAGCCGGCAACAACTTCCGACTCACATACATCACTGGATGTAAGGTACTCTGGCGGTCTTGCATTAAACAAGCCCCAATTCCTACAGAAGATGCGTCTGCCGCAAAACAAAGGGTTTGCGTAAATCTGGCAACAGTAAGATGGGTTTCTTAGAGAACACACTCTTGATTCTGGAACAGGCTATCTCGCAATCGTATGTCCACACGATCCTATTTGGCATCCCATTTCTTATCAGCGTGGTAAGTGTAGCTGCAATGGAAGAGAACTGAGGAATGAACTTGTGATAAAAATTCACAAGTCCAATTAGACTTTTCACTTGTTTCTTTGTTTTAGGTGTCTGCAACTGTAAAATCTTTGTAACTGTAACATCTTCCGGTTTCAGATGATTATGACCTACAGTATGTCCTAAGAAATTTAACTCCTTAAAACCTATGCAAACTTTACTCGGCCGTGCCGTCAAATTATGCTGCCTTAGACACCGCAATAGGGAAGACAACCCAATCATATGATCCTCCCATGACTCATGAAACAAACATATGTCGTCGATATATGTAATAATATCAGACCGATGTCCTAACAACCTTCTCATCATCCTCACAAATGTGGCGGGCGCGTTCACTAAGCCAAAGCACATGACATTGAACTAAAATAATCCTTTGGGGGTGCTAAACGCCGTCAGAGGTTTCGCAGCCTCTGCGAGGGGTACCTGCCAATAGCCTCTAGACAGATCGAGTTTGCTGAAATATGTAGCGTGTGTGAGTTGTGTTAACAGATCTTCCTGATTAGGTATTGGTTCAGCGTCAACGACGGTGATGCTGTTTAATCTCCGAAAGTCAATACATATACGAAGAGATCCGTTCTTCTTGCGAACCACAACCGTTGAAAAAAAAATATGGGGAATCAGTCGGAGAAATGATACCCAGTCGTTGCATGTCATCAATTTTTCTCTCGACAGCTGATTTGAAATGCATGGGCAATGGATACGGTTTTACCCTAATCGGCTGATCGCATGTCAGAGTGATATCATGACAAATAATGTCTGTCTGTCCTGGCAGATCTGCGAGGACATCCTTAAACTCCGCTAATATAGTCTGTACTTCCGCCTTTTGTTCTACTGTTAGGTCATCACTGATCCGCACCATATTCCATGACTCCGAAGGAACAAGGGGGACGAGCGATAACTGGATATTCCGTTCACCTTTTTCGTCTCCCGTGTCATCAATGACTGCCGTACACGCCACTGTTGCTTCAGTCCGTGCTGCCCTTGTGACTGCTTTCAGAGTTTCAGATCGTTCTACATATGGCCTCAGCATACTCACATGAAACACTTTCTCTCTATTTCGTACCGAAATTAGGTAATCGACGTCTGTCATTTTTTTAATTACACTGAATTACACTGCCAAGTAATACTTAAGCGATCCTCTTTAGTTGGTAAAAGTAGCCAAACTTCCTCACCTGGAACCAGGGATACTAGTTTGGAGTTCCGATTTGCGTATTTCCGATACCATGCCAACGACCCCGCCAAGCAATCACGTGCCACCAAACAAGATTTAACAATACGTTCTCGGAGACTCCCTGCATACTCATAACCTGTAACTGAGTTGCTATTTGCACACTTTCCAGTCAATAAATCCTTCAATATATGCATCGGCCCCCTTGGGTTTGCCCAATACAGTAATTCGAAAGGGGAAAATCCTGTACTCTCTTGGGGAGCCTACCTATATGCAAAAAGGACCGCTGGGAGTAGCCTATCCCGGATGAGCCCCCACCTGACACAGCGTATTTTATGTTAAATACACCTATGTCTTAGTCCTCGAAATACTAAACGAGGGAGAGAGGGATGGAGTGGAACACATTCAAGTAATAACCAACACTGGCAATATTCCCAACTCTGTCCAATGTATTCCAATAACTGTCACCACAAAATTACAACAATATATATATAGTCAGCGAAGTGTAACACATTCATGGAAATCCCAGATCACAAAATGCATTATCTTCTCACAAATAAATAACTTCTCGCACTCGAAAATTCAAGTCCACCATCGCCACCAGAAACCTCGTCACTCCCTTGACCCCCGCTTCTCCACTGCCCCAATCAGAACGCTTCTTGCATCCACCCCTGACCTGCTGATCTCGCAGTTTCGTATTGTTAAGTTAGGTGTATGAGAACACCTCTCATACCCGACTGACATTACGTACCTGCTCCCAGTGGAACACCGCCAGTCCACAGCTGTGTTAATCACGCTGTGACACGGGTCATACCCATTTTTTGTTTTGCTTCCCAGTGCAAATAAAAGCCTAAAATCCTGTTTACACTATGTCCATTAAGTGCGCAATAGCGTTAGGTCTTAAAAAAAACAGTGTATTGAAAAATTAACAATACTTTATTGCCAAAAAAAAATACTAATCTTCATCATCTGAGCCTTCAGTGAATCGTAAATTTTTTGCTGGTGGAGAGTCCAAATCTATCGGAAGAAGAAGGCAATGTCTAATAAATAAACAAGAATAATTTGAAAAAAGCGCAATATCTGCGAAACACAATAAAGCGAAGCGCAATAAAGTGAAGCACAATAAAGCGAGGTATACCTGTATCTACTATTATGTTAAAAACTAAGATAGTGATACTTAATGAAACGCGCCGAGGAAAAAAAATTGGTGCGAATAATTTTAACGCATCCACCCCAAGCACACATTTTAAACTCAGCGTGATTTTTCAGTTAGTGCAAAGAAATTATCACGCCGGAAAATGAGTGCGTTTTCTCAGAAAATGTTGGTGTGAATCAGTTTCGGTTAACGTTTGACTGACAATTAGGTTATTTAATATTTTAAACAACCATTTGTTATGTACTGCTTTAATACAACGTGAATTAGCACTTCACATACCTGAGATCTACGACCCACGACAAACTCTGGACAATAAATTGTCAGCCGCATTGGCAAAACTGTAGCCATCTTTGCTCCCCTCACAACGCGTGTTTGGGGAAACTCAAAACTCATTCATCATCATCTCAACCCGTAACCCGTCATGGGTCGTAGGGGTGCCATGTTGGAAGCATCAGCAGACAGGGTCCTCCACTGCTCTCTATCCTCAGCAATGCGTACAAGTGTGGAGAAACCGTGTCCTGCCCATTCTTTGATGTTATCAGCCCAGGATTTTCTTTGCCTTCCTCTTCTCCGTTTACCTTCGACTGTTCCCTGGAGGATCGTTTTCGAAAGGGAGTCATGGCGAGTTACATGCCCAAACCAGGCCAGCTTTCAACGTTTCACTACTGACAAAAGTGGTTCTTGGTGGCCTGGTAAACTTATTACGAAGACTAAATCTGCTGCATATAACGCCTGCGTCACCAACACGCTTATATATGGCAGAGAGACATGGACAACCTATGCTAAGAAAGAAAGAAGGTTCATCTGCGGTGTCTACGTGACATCCTCGGTATTTCGTGGAAGGACAAAGTGACAAATGTCAAGGTGTTGTCATGTGCTGGCCTTCAAAACAGGTATACACTGCTTAGACAGCGCAGACTGTGCTGGCTTGGCCTTGCCCCCCGTATGGAAGATTGTCGTATACCGAAAGATATCTTCTATAAACAACTGGCAGATGGCAAAAGAACTGTTGGACCACCGCAGCTGAGATTCAAAGATGTGTGTAAGAGATACATGAGGGCACTGGACATAAATCCAGCAGCCTGGGAGGATGAAGCTGCCGATCGCACCAAGTGGCAATGCTATCTACGGTGTCACCTCAGATAAGGCGAAAGGACGCCCTCACAGCAAGCAGAAGAATGTAGACAACGTCGAAAGAAACACCATGAAAATAAGCAGCCGAGAGCTGTCACCTCAGAGGTTATTATTATTATTAAACGATGTGATCGTGATTTAGCTTACGTCAAGTTAGGCGAATTTGAAATAACCGCGACCTGGGTACAAGTGCAAAAAGGCCGCTACTTCGTTTAAAAAAAAATAATTACTTGTACATAAGTTATGTTGGCTGCCATCAATGGTACCTATACCTTGTAGCCGTATGGCAGCTTATGTACCCTGACAATCCCCAGAGCTATGCCAGTGGGAGTTCTACTCCTGGTAGGCTCAACCAAGCTGGACTGGTCCTCCAGGTTGGGGGTTTTAGCACAGGGCCGACACCCCTGTCTATGTAAACAATCGCACATGTTACGGAAACGGAAACAAATGGACACACTGTGATGCGGGACGGACATCCGGAGTCTCAGGCTTGCATGTCTGCCAGTGGTGAAAGCCGAAAGGAAGACATTGGCATGAAAACGGATGCCCTGACAGCAAAACACGAAACCAGAATTGGATTTTGGAACGTCTGAACTATGAATGAGGCAGGAAAGGTGAGACTAATCACAGCAGAGATGAGGAACTACAAATTACATATCTTGGGAATAAGCGAGAGCAGATGGACAGGGACGGGGGGAAACAGTACTCTTTTCTGGTTGAGAGGTTGGTCAGCCTAACAAAGGTGTAGCCATTATCCTGAAGAAAGGAATGAAAAGGTCTTTACTGGAATGGAAACCCATCAACAACAGACTGATAAGAACAAGACTGAGAGGGAGATTCACATCATGACAATTATACAATGCTATGCACCAACAAACGACAGCGATGAAGAGATCAAGGACGAGTTCTATCAACAGGTACAAAAGGAAATGGAAACTGCACCTAGGTACGATCTTATTATAGTAATGCGAAAGTTGGAACACACAATAATTATAACGAAAGAGTAATGGGGAAATGCGGCAGTGGAACAGTAAATGAGAATGGGGACAAATTAATAAGCTTCTGCAGTATTAACAACCTGGTCATTGGAGGAACACTTTTTCCACACCAAAAAGTGCACAAGTTAGCGTGGGAATCACCAAACGGACGGGACATAAACCAGATAGATCGCATAATGGTCAATTGCAGATGGAGACATGCACTACAAGACGTGAAAGTAAGAAGAGGCGCAGATGTGGGAAGTGATCGTCAGCTAGTAGTAGCAAAACTAAAGGTGAAACTCAGAGCTGCTGGACCAGTTGCAGTGAAACAGAAAAGATATAACATCACGAAACTTAAGGACCCCCTCACCAGAAAAGCTTTTGTGGTCGACGTAAAGAGACGATATCAGATTACCAAAAGCCAGGAAAGAACAGAAACCGATGATGTCGACCAGAAATTCAACACCATCTCAACAATATACAAGGAAAGCAACAGGTCATGCTTGGGATTCCAGGAAAGAAAGAGCCAAGACTGGATAACACCAGAAACGCTAAACGCTATAGCGAAGAGAAATGAAATGAAAAGAAAGAAAAAAGAAGCTAAGTCTCCTAGGTTAAAGACAATATATAGTGAACAGTACAGTCAGCTGGACAGGGAAGTAAAACGTCAAACCCGTGCTAAGAAAATGACATTTCTGGATGACCTTGCAAGACAGGCAGAAGAGGCAGCACTGAGAAATGAACAAAGCAAAGCTTATAAAATAACTAAAACTATCAGTGGAAAACAAGGTGCAAACAACATAACGTTAGTAAGAGACAAGCACGGAAATCTCATCACCACAGCACAGGGGCAGGAAACATGATGGCCAGAGCACTTCAGAGAAACACTGAATAAGGAACCACCAAAGACTCAGCTGAATGCTCCTGAGGCTGAAAAAGACTTAGACGTAAATATAGACATTCCACGAAAAGAAGAAATCATCACATCTATCAAAGGGTAAAATAATGGAAACGCGCCTGGTCACGACAATCTAAATGCCGAGTTATTCAAGACAGATCCTGAACTAGCAGCAGAACTATTAGAACCACTATTTGCACAAGTCTGGGAAACTGAGACAACACCAACAGAGTGGAGTAAAGGAATAATTGTCAAATTGCCCAAGACGGGCGACCTTGCAGACTGCAAAAACTGGAGAGGAATTACCCTCCTCTCAGTTCCCAGCTGAATACTAGGCAGGATAATCCTCCATAGAATTTCAAAAGCAGTTGGCCATAAACTGATGAAAGAACAAGCGGGTTTTAGAAAGAACAGAAGATGTGCAGATCATATATTCACCCTCAGGAACATCATAGAGTAGTGCTCAGAATGCAGAGACAGCTATACATTAACTTTGTTTATTTTGAAAAGGCTTTCGACAGCATACACAGGGACAGCTTATGGAAAATACTGAAAGCTTATAGAATTCCCAGCTGCATTGTTTCCATTGTAAAAAGCCTGTATTCTAACTTTACATGCAGTGTTGGACTGAGTAATGTAACTTTCGAAGTGAAAACAGGAGTACGACGGGGATGTCCCTTATCAACAACATTATTTTTGACAGCCTTAGATTGGGTGATGCGCCAGACAACAGAGGGCAGTCCAAGAGGAATTAGATGGACAACGGTTTCTACACTGGAAGACCTGGAATATGCAGATGACTTTGCACTATTCGCTCATTCACTTCAACACATCCATGAAAAAAACCGATAGACTGAATAAGTATGGCCAGCACATTAGCCTGAACATCAATCTGAAGAAGACAGGGGTCATGACACTAAATGTGGGCAATCCTGAGCCAATAACAGTAAGGAACCAGTAGTTAGAACGGACAGACACATTTACTTTCCTAGGATGCATAGTAACACCTGACGGCGGAACAAGCAAGGACATTAACAACTGAATAAATAGAGCGAGAACAGCATTTGCTAGTCTCAACAACATTTGGAAGTCTTCCCAGTACAGCACAATCACCAAATTA
Source organism: Oreohelix idahoensis (assembly GCA_024509875.1). Lineage (NCBI taxonomy): Eukaryota > Metazoa > Mollusca > Gastropoda > Stylommatophora > Oreohelicidae > Oreohelix > Oreohelix idahoensis. The sequence goes on from JAMPIV010019157.1 coordinate 192,275, forward strand.
AGACTGTATGAGAGCTGTGTACTTTCTGTGCTTCTCTATGATGCGAAATGCTGGAGAGTAACAAAGAAGGAAATGTCTAAACTGTCCTCCTTCCACACAATCTGCCTAAGGAAAGTTCTTGGAATCTTTTGGCCAAATACCATCAGTAACCAAGAACTACTTATTCGGAGTAACCAGGAGGACATGCACACCATCATAGCTGGCAGACGCTGGAGTTGGGTTGGCCACGTCCACAGAAGGGACCCTGATACCATCACAAGAACAGCTATGCTGTGGACCTCCGAGGGAAAGCGAAGAAGAGTCCGACCAAAAACAACTTGGCGGAGAACTGTGGAGGCCGAGATTCAAAGAATGAACCAGAGTTGGGGCACTGTACGAAGGATGGCCGCCGACCGAGCAAAGTGGAATCAATTTGTTGCTGCCCTACAAGACGCCACCAAGCGTGATGGCCACTGACTGCTTTGACAATTGGCGGTTATGGATCAAAGAAGAAGAAGTTATGTTGACTAAAATTCACAATTTCACGTGTTTGTTTCAATTTTCTCCCCTCAGACATGCGAACAAGGCGACAACTATGAGGTTGCACATGTGATGAGCATACTCTTCATGTACAACTAGTTGCTGCAGAAACCACACATACAAGAGCATGTGAATGATTGGGATCAGCTGCAGTGGTGGCTCCATTAAGGAATACAACAGAATGTTTCTTTAATGTTACGCTCGTTTTCCAAAGTTTTTAAGTGAACACTTTTATTACTTTTTATCTTAAATCTACTTTGCGGAATCATCAACTTAATTGTAGAATGGAAAAAAAATTACAGAAACACACAAATAGTAATCGTCTTACAAAGAGAAAGGACAAGAAAAGCCTAGGTTACGGCCACAAGGCCTTCGTCAGGGACAGACAAACAAGAGACGGGAAGGAAAGAGAGTGAGAATTAAGTGGAGAACATGAAACTATAGGAAAAAGAGGAAAGGCTTTCCGGTATCGCGGCAGCCATCTTTGCTCCAAAATGTGACATCACATAAGCTTGTGACAGGGACTAGGTGTACCTCACACCCAAAGACCCATGCACTAAGAAAATTTATTAAGGATCGTTTGACAGGGGTTGCAATTATTGGTTGCTTGCAACCCTCTCAGCAGCAGACTTAGCAATTCAAGCAACACAAAGCCTTATACAGATCAACATTTAATACTACCGAACACCCAGACAGTGTTCGTAGACTTTAAGTCCTAGGCATGTTCTTGAACTAGACTTCAGCTCTCAAAGCTTGTTCTCTCTCTGCGACGGCGACCAGAATGAATAAAGAATTTTCAACTGACGCGCTAGCATGGACGCTTCTCTTCTCTGATTGGCTGCTATCCGTATCGGCCTTACTAAAGTAGCTATTTTTAGATGTAAACAAAGATGGCTGCCACATAACGACAAAATGGCGGTGGACAACTGGCGAGATGACTATAGCACTGTCACATATTCCCCGCCTGATTTTGTTGTCGTCCCGACAACTGCACTAAGCTAGGCGCTTCAGTCGTATCTACCAAATCTGGAGAATCATCTTTGCCTTCACTTCGTCTCAGTTCGTTACCAGTGACTCTAATGCTCGGACTCGCTCTATCTGTTCGTTGGATGACATTTGGACCCCCTGTAATTGTGGGAGCACGAACAACAATGTACTCCTCTTCTGACCCCATGTCACGAATTTTGGACCTTTCAGCGTAGTGCATTCTTTTCCTCAACAATTCTCCGACTTGTAGTGGAATAAAACACAACACCTTGTCACATCTCTCTTTCCGGACTGCTGTAAAATTCTGCAACGGTGCCTCTGCTCTTACTTGCGCCCCTCGTGGCCTGGAAACGTGTCCTTCAACGAGTTTTAGATGAGTCTCCTCCTCTAAATGCCGACCACTTTTCTTGGCGCCCTTAGGGTGACAGTTGCCACAGCCATCTCTTGGCTTGCACCGTGACGGCAACCTAGAGGTGTTGGTACGCCTAGAGAGAGCGCTAATTGAGGGACAAACCGATATCAAATGGCCTGGGGACTTGCACTGAAAACATCGCTTCGGAAGCGGGCCCTGAGGACACTTGGTTGCCATGTGGTCTGAAAAGTCTCCACAATTGAAGCATCTTATTTTCCTAGGCTTCCTTTGTGCCCTGGGTCGCCTCCTGCTACCCTTACATTCCTGGCCGCCTTTGACTTTCTTTCCTGCTATAAGTACCTCACACTCCGGTCGACCACCAACCATCATTATCTTTGAGTCATTCTGCTCCCCTTCTGTAACCTGACTCCCAGCCGCAGAGGGGTCTAGTTTAATGCCTGAGGACATCGATTCTGTTTTCTGCATCTAAAACAACGAACTGTCCTGGTACGTCTCCCTTGCTCCTGAGACACCGCATCAATTTTAGCCTCTAAATGAGCCACCTGTGCTCTCAGCCGCTCCACTTCTGCGTTTAATGCATGGGTATCTGGAACCGTCTCTGTATTTACTACTTCGACACTGGCAACACCTGCCCCAGAAGCATGTTCAGTCTCTAAAAACCGTAGGGCATAGTCCCTCACCGACGTGAACGATGCTGTAGGCTCTTTGATGATCATTTCCTTTGCAAGCTTTCTTAGTAGATCATCTCTCAGACAAGCAGCAAACTGGTCTTGAAGAAAGGATGGCACCAAAGGAGTGACGTTATTCTGCTTTTGTGCCCTTACCACACTTTCGAATACCTCGTGGATGCGATGGGAGAATTCCCAAAGAGACTCCCTTGCCCCTTGCCGGGTAGAGTAAAAAGTGGCCATTAGCTCTGGGATGCTTCGACGCTCCCCATACACCCTAAGAATGGAATGTAGCATTGCTTCCGGGTCATCGTCATTAGCCTGAATCCTCAGCTCCCTGCGAACACTTGGGGTCACACTGTCAAGAATAACATCTGCCTGGTCCTCTTTACTCATCATCCCTACTCTCCAGGCGGCTCTCACCTCTCTGACATATTAATCGGCCGTAGGACCCATGCGCTCCCCAAAGCACCGCACTTTCTTGTGAGTAGGTACCATGATGTACTGTACTCGTTCTGGTTGACGATCCAGCTCCACTACAGGGTCATCCACCTCAGCTACATCTTCGTTTTCCAATATACTAGCAGCACGTGTGCTGCGTGCCGCCATCTTGTTGCTAGTAGAGTTGACTAGAAATATTGACAAACTGGATGATCCCGTCCCTTGCCTTGCACTGAACTGGGTGTTCTACTGTTTCGGCTGTTGCTACTCTGATCACTTAAGAGTTGCTTCACTGCGTGTTGTCTGTCAATCCTGCCGACGACGCCACTTGTGACAGGGGCTAGGTGTACCTCACACCCAAAGACCCATGCACTAAGAAAATTTATTAAGGATCGTATGACAGGGGTTGCAATTATTGGTTGCTTGCAACCCTCTCAGCAGCAGACTTAGCAATTCAAGCAACACAAAGCCTTATACAGATCAACATTTAATACATACTACCGAACACCCAGACAGTGTTCGTAGACTTTAAGTTCTAGGCATGTTCTTGAACTAGACTTCAGCTCTCAAAGCTTGTTCTCTCTCTGCGACGGCGACCAGAATGAATAAAGAATTTTCAACTGACGCGCTAGCATGGACGCTTCTCTTCTCTGATTGGCTGCTATCTGTATCGGTATTAAGGGATGAGAAAATGAAGAACATGAAAGAGGGAAGTGAATATACAGCATAACCTATAGTACATTAGGCAGTGGTTTGGGATGTCAGGTATTGGTAGTACCTCTGGTGAAGGAGCTGTCATGCCCTTTTCAGGGCAGCTCGGCCACCTTTGGTCCAAACCTGGCATCCAGCTCACCTGTGGCTCCTCGTAGCTGTCAGCATGCGACAGCGGCCACCCCCCGGGCAACGGCTTTGACAGGCCGGCTAAACTATTTGAGGGTAGCCGACTGGTTATAAACCTTCGGTGAGTTAGGGTCTGCCTACCCATGCATGCGAAGACTGGATTCGATAGACTGCGCGGAAGAAACCATCTATTGGTTCAACGGGCATGACGGCGATTACCAGCAACGCGCTGTGGAGCGTAAGGAGCACGGCGAGGCACGTAGAACGCCCTGGTTATACACTGCATCCTGTGTTGTCTCCAGCCGTCTCGATAATATCTTGCCACTGGAACAGATAACTCCGGACGAGAGAGTGAGGATGACGATTAGCGCAACTCTTCCTCACTTAAATCCAATTACAGCGCAAGTCACAGCTTCAGACAGATACATACAGACACTACACTCAAAGACCTGTGGCGATGGGGGAGTGGCGAACCAGAAAGTGTGGATACACTAAAGCTGCAGCCACAATCCTGCACACAGGCGGCTCAGGCCATAGGGTCGTTTCTCGCTGGAACTTTGAAGCAGCGGCGAGATCCGGCAGCCCCCTGAGCGACTGAGCAGCCCTCTTTAGGATCACACTTCTCACCTCCATGGCATGAGGAAGGGGCTAGAAAAGGTGCCCTGAACATAGCCTGCTTCAACCTACTCTGACCAGCTTGACGCGCCTGGAGGGTATCCCAATCATGCGTTCGAACAAAAAGTAAGAAAAAAATGAAGGTGCTTACCTTCGGCACGTGGAACGTGCGAACACTACTCGACAATACCCTGGCCGACAGACCTGAAAGACGGACTGCACTTGTGGCCAAGCATGGCGCGCTATAATGTCGATATAGCAGCCCTAAGTGAGACGCGACTACCAGAAGATGGTCAGATTACTGAAATTGGAGGTGGCTACACATTTTATTGGAGTGGCCGGGACAGCAGGGAACGGCGTGAGGCTGGTGTTGGATTCGCCATTAAATCTCATATCGCACGAAAACTTGTCAAATCTCCAAAGGGCATTAATGATCGCCTAATGACCCTTCATGTCCCACTAGGAAGCAACAGAAGTGCCACACTGATCAGTGCATATGCCCCAACAATGACAAACCCCAAGGAAACAAAAGAAAAGTTCTATGACGAACTTAACTCAATCATCTCATCAGTTCCTAAATCTGAGAAACTTATTATTCTCGGCGACTTCAATGCCAGAGTAGGCACTGACCACAACACCTGGGAAGGAATACTTGGAAAACATGGCATAGGCAAATGTAATAGTAATGGGCTCCTATTACTCAGCCTGTGCGCCACACATGATTTGTCCATCACGAACACCATGTTTCGCCTACCCACTCGAAATAAAACAACATGGATGCACCCCCGATCCAAACAGTGGCATCTCATTGATTATGTCATCACGAGAAGGAGCGACAGACGTGACGTGAGAGTGACCAAGGCCATGTGTGGTGCCGAATGCTGGACTGACCACAGGCTGATTGTATCAAAACTCAACCTTAACATACAGCCCAAGCGAAGACACCAGAGTCAGAAACCCATGAAGAGGCTCAACGTCACAAAACTTAAAAGCGAAGCAACCGCAGAGAGCTTCTCAGGGGACTTGGACAGCCGTCTGAGGGACGTTGAGCTCGGTCAAACCACTATAGAGGAAAAATGGGCCACTTTAAAGCGCATTGTGTACTCTGTAGCCTCTGAGAGCTTGGGATATACAACACGCAAGAACCCTGACTGGTTTGATGAGAATGATGAAAATATTAAAACACTGCTGGCTGAAAAATATCGCTTGCACAGAGACTATCAAAGCAACCCTTCCTCAACATCCAAAAAGGCAGCCTTTACCAATATACGCAGAGTTGTCCAGAATAAGCTCAGGAAGATGCATGATGCATGGCTCAGCAATAAAGCAGACGAGATACAGAGGTATGCAGACATAAATGACTCAAAGCGCTTTTATAATGCCCTGAAAGCAATTTATGGCCCTCAATCGAATCAATCATCACCGGTCCTAAATGCTGATGGCATGGCATTGCTCACTGATAAAACGCAGATTTTGGAACGCTGGGCACAACACTTCAACGCCATCTTAAATTGTCCATCAACCGTCAACGAGAAGGCCATTGCAAGTATACCGCAAGTTACAGTCAATGTCAGACTTGACCTTCCACCCAGCATGGAAGAGGTCAAGAAAGCAGCCAGTCTACTGTCCAGCGGCAAAGCCCCTGGATCAGATGCTATTCCTGCTGAGATTTATAAAGCTGGAGGCAGCATGCTGCTGCAGAGACTAACAGACCTCTTCCACTCAGTATGGGATGAAGAACAGATACCACAGGAATTAAAAGATGCCACCATCGTTCACATATACAAGCGAAAGGGAAATCATCAATCATGTGACAACCATAGGGGAATCTCCCTATTATCTATTGCGGGCAAAATCCTGGCTCGAGTCCTGCTCAATCGCTTGACTGTTCATCTCGAATCGCAGGACTTACTTCCAGAGAGTCAGTGTGGTTTCCGAGCAGGCCGCGGGACCGTCGATATGATATTTGCTGCTCGCCAACTTCAGGAGAAATGCCAGGAACAGCACAGTGACCTATACACAACATTTATTGACTTGACCAAGGACTTTGACACTGTCAATAGGGACGGACTATGGAAAATTATGGCAAAATTCGGCTGTCCCGATAAGTTCATCTCAATTGTCCGCCAGTTTCATGAAGGTATGATGGCTCGCGTATTGAATGATGGAGAACCTTCTGAACCCTTCCCGTCACAAATGGTGTCAAACAGGGTTGTGTGCTCGCCCCGACACTATTCAGTATGATATTTGCTGCCATGCTGTCTAACGTTACGCATGACAGTAGCGACGGCATACACATCAGATACAGGACAGATGGGAATCTGTTCAATTTGAGACGATTACAGTCCTTTACGAAGGTGAATGAAACAATGATATCTGACCTCGTCTTTGCGGACGACTGTGCCCTCAATACCTGCACAGAACTGGACATGCAGAACAATATGAGGAGGCTTTCTGTAGCGTGTGATGACTTTGACCTTACCATCAATACGAAGAAATCTGAAGTAATGTTGCAACCTGCTCCTGGGAAACCTTACTGTGAACCAAATATCACAGTAAAGAACCAACGTCTCCAAGTGGTGGACAGCTTCACTTATCTAGGCGAATATCGACTCCGAGGTCAACAACAGAATTGCAAAGGCAAGTGCAGCTTTCGGAAGACTAAGAGTAAATGTCTGGGATCGACAAGGAATTAGTGCAGCCACCAAGATAAAAGTATATCATGCAATAGTACTCACTATCCTCCTGTATGCCTGTGAAACATGGACAGTGTATAGCAGACATGCCAAGAAGCTTAATCATTTCCACATGAGCTGTCTTCGCAGGATCCTCAGGATCAAGTGGCATGATAGAGTATCTAATTCTGAGGTCCTCAACAGAGCACATATCTCAAGCATCTACACATTGCTGCAGAGGGCCCAAACTAGATGGGCCGGACATGTTGTTCGCATGCCCGAAAAACGCATCCCAAAGCAGTTGATGTACAGCGAACTCTCCACGGGTAAGCGAACAGCAGGGGGACAAAAGAAACGCTTCAAAGACACACTGAAAGCATCGTTGAGCAGCTTCAAAATTGATGTCTCCTCCTGGGAGACTATCGCACAGGATCGCTGTGCCTGGCGGACAAACATTACTCAAGGTGCTCGCATTGCAGAACAGAATTTAGCTGATAAGGCAGAAGGCAAGCGTGCTGCAAGAAAGGCCAGAATGCACAGCAACACTACTATCGACTCTAACCATGTGTGCCCCGTATGTGGCAGGGCCTGTAGGGCCAAAATAGGATTAATTAGTCACATGAGATCACGGCACAGATGTGTCACAACTCAAGTCTGAAGCTGTCGCCATCTTCGCTTGCGATGGGCAACTATTATTATATTATTATTATTATTAGGCAGTGGTAAGAGATATAAGGGATTTAAGGGTCGAAGTGGCTAAGAGGTATGGTGTCCGCATCGAATTCTAAAGGTACCGGGTTCGATTCCCAGTAGAGAGACTATAATATATGTGATGATACAGTGCGATCTCAAGGATACTCCGGCAGGATTGCATTACATTCCCGTGCGAGTGATATTTTCTTATTTTTCTCTCCCCTGTCATTATTATGAAGCATATTTTATGCACCATTATTTACTCTCTATGCTGGATCTAGTAGGGTGAAGTCTCTAACATTCCACACCCATACGGAAGTATCGGCCACGGGACTATCTTTAATTTTCACATGTTTGCTTTAAGCCGATCCCACACAGAACTGTAATAATGCCATGTAATTTGACCGATCAGCGACTGATAAGTTTTCGCTTCATTCGTCTGGCCACGATCATCTCTATTGATCCCTTTGAACGTGACGGTCCGCCACTTGACTCCAGATGGCCAGCGACTATCCCTATGTTTGCACAAGACGGGAGATAATGAGGTAATCGCTTCCGATGTACGTTCTGTATCGAGATTACAGATAAAAATGTCTGGTAACTCTAGATTTGCATACGATAGCATCGGGGCAGTATCAGGGCACAACATTTGATTGTGAAGATAGCACAAGATGCCGGCGGAAGTCTGACGCAGCGATATGAAGAGGTCCCGCGTGGATATTACATTTAATATTTTGAAACAAGTGAGGGTATTTTTTAACTTTGAAATACCCCTTCCCACGTAGGGCCAAACGAGATTTGATTGGATTGGTTGATTTGAGAGGCCTGAATATACAATGTATCTCATTGAAAAATTAGGTGGAAACGCAGCTGGAATTTGAACTGAGGATTGTGACATATAATGTCGTGAAATCAAAGTCAGTACACGCACTGCAGGGCAAACGTCAGACTAGCGACTCCTAAAGCCAGAAAGACATTGGACTTAGAAATTCCACAAGTATGTAACAGATCAAGTATTGGGCAACTTAGGAATTTTATTACAAGTCATATAGGAATTAAATAAAATTTTCACAGGCCAGTGATTTCGCAGAACATCCGCCGTCAGAGGAATTAACTCTAATTTCCCATACCAAGTTATAAACCACTACTGCAAGAGCTGGTGATTGTTTCTGACTAGTCGTGCGGAAACCCGACAGCAGAGGAAACCCAGGACTCCGACTGGAGCAGTAATGAGTGATGATTACATCATGTGTGCCTCAAGTGTAGCACATCATTTTTGAGATGTATGTTACTCGTTAATGTTAGCTCAGGCACAAATCATATTCTCACTGCCCAGACACATTTTACCCGTTAATCCTAGGAGTAATATTGGTGAATTTTAACCATCTTCTCGGAGTTACGATGTGCGTGCTCGAGAATTAAATTCTTCTGAGAGTTTAACATTGGTGGGTGGACAACGGGAACGTGATCCTGTTAGAGTGCTCCAAACAAATGTTTTCAGCAGAGGGCATTTGTTTTTCTATGTTTCTAAAGTTCGTGGTTAAAATCCATCGGACGATTTGTGGTATTAACGCCGCAAGTGTGAGAGAAAAGCATCCACCCTAACCGCCTACAGTGGAAGAGAGTGTGGAGAAAGCTTTCGTCATCACATAATTGATGAACCACAGCTGCAGGACTCAGCTAGAGTTAAGTTTCTTGTAAAATAGGCGAAAGCAACTGACTTTTGACAAATCCTAACCTACGTCTCCGTGACGAAAACGTTTATCTAAATTTCACCAAATTTTCCATATTTATTTTAACTGTTAAAGACTAATGCATTATTAAAATTGTTACATGTTGTTTTAAAACTAAACAAGCTCAGTCGCTCCAGTTTTTTATATGTATGAAAGCAAACGTATGAGCAAGAATATTTTATATATATATATATATATATATATATATATATATATATATATATTTATATATATCTATATATATATATATATATATATATATATATATATATATATATATATATATATATATATATATATATATATATATATACGAGGGGCGTTCAGAAAGTAATGCACCACATCGTTTTTCTCAGCTAATAATGAAGATAGAAGCATGAAATTTTGCACACTTCAAACATGGCATGTGCCAATTGTGTGCACTAAATTGCACCGCAAATGGCCAAATAATACGGCTTCCCTAAACCGTTGAAATGAAGCGTGTTAGCAACTTGCGTTATAAACAGCGAATTGTGATAGAATTTCTCGTTGCAGAGAAGGAAACTGTTGTGAATATTTACAAGCGTCTATGTGATGTGTATGGAAGTTTTGCAGTCAACAGGAGTACAGTCAGTCGCTGGGTTCAGAGAATCAAAGAATCAGGAAGTGGAGATACGGAGCTGCTTGATCGGCCGCGCTGTGG